>NW_005087748.1:0-47079 GCF_000331425.1 Pseudopodoces humilis | reverse complement strand
GAGAGGGTGTGGGGGGGGGGGGATCACAATTAAAAGATGGGAAAAGATACATTTCAAGCTATCAACTACAGCAGTTATTTATCATATTTGTCCTTTTTTAGCTGCACAACCACCAGTTACAAGCAATGTAAAGGAGAAGATAATGAAGTGCCAAGTGCTATGCTCTGGTCTTCCCAGCATCAGGACTGCTAATGGGACCATCTGGCTCCAGGGCCCTGTTTATTGCACTAAACACAAAGGGACACCTCAGGATGAGGGTTAAAATCCCAGACAACAGTGAAACAGCAGGGCCAAGGAAGGATAGTGGCATTTTTGCCCCAAGCCTTCCAGGCTCAGGGGTGTGATATTACAGAAGATGGTACTTATCTGTTCTCCCCTTCTGCCCTTCAAAGACTTCAACACAGCATCTCTAAAGATTGATATCAACCACAATTCTGGTAGTTTATCATTCAGACATTGCACATTTTCCTTAGAAATCCCAAGGCAAGGTATCTCAAAACAAGCCTGTTTTTTTTGTCTTCTACTGCTCATCTGCAGTTCTTCTATCCCGGTCTTAAAAGGTTACATGACCTCTCTGCTTCTCCACCATTGTACAATAGTTTGCTGAGGAACTCTCTTCCATTCATCCCACACTCTACTGGTCAGCAGACAAGCTTCACGGCTCAAGAATCTTAGCTCCATGACTCATCAGGTTACAGGCAAACATCTCATAACTGTTTCCTCCAGGAAACTAGCAGCATTTCTAGGAGTTTGCTTTTTATGCATGAAGATAAGCAGAAAAGAAGGAAAGAAAGAGAACCTCAGTCTTTGTGAGACAGAGAAAGGCTAGTGGTACTTTTCAAAGCTATAATACCAAAAATAAAGCAAAGAAATTATATCCATATTTAGTTTGTCCTTTATTTTTTCCAGAGTTTTTTCCTGGTTTCTTGGGAGACTGCCTATCGATATGCCATTATCCTGGTGACCTCTGGATTTTAGTGCCATTAACATCTGTTTTTCTTAAAGCTCTTCTGCTGTCCTTTCTTGCGTGTCCACACCTAGACTTCCCTACTCATCCTCCAGTCAGACCAGTCTTACTGCCACAGTTCTCTACACTGCAACCACTACACAGTTTTCCCTCCAGCACCACTGGGGGCATGCCCTGTTATTGGTGTCCTGGACCAACAGCACTTTCTACTACTGGAAGTCTATGACTTCCAGGTTTTCCTGCAGATGCATCCTTGCTATGGACTGTCCTGAATCTCTGCTATTCAGCCCTGAATCTTTCTAAAGTAGAGATTGCCACCATGATGGTTTATCTGGTATCCATTAGCAGTGGTCAAGATGAGGCCAGTCCCTGGCCAGGACCCACATATTCAGAGCCAAAAGGCATTAACCTCTCCTGGCCACGAGTTGACTCTCATTTCAGGCTTGGTTACAGTTGCTACAATGTCAGTAGGTGAACTGTAAGTTTGCTTCCCAGCTTCCTCTTGATTCCCAGCTGCAATTTGCTGTATATTTGGAAGGGCAGAAGGAACCAATAAACATATTGATATGAGAAGAGGCAAAACCCCAAAACACTATACAGCCTGCCTGAAAATAAAATTGTAGGTAATTAAATTGGACTCTGGGAGAAACACTGGGACACAAGATGAAAAATGCAAAACCAACTGAAAAGGAAGGCAGAAGGCTGCAGGAAACATTTAGATAATAGAGGAAAAAAAAAACACACAAAACAAAACAAAGCTTGTCCTGGAAGCTGGGAAGGAAGGGAGAGTGCAAACTCTTTGATTCTGAAGACGCTTCTGAAGATAAGGTTTGTATTTGCTGTGCTTGTAAGGTCACTTCCCAGCTTTCTTTCTAAGCATTCAGTTTTGTCCATTGATGTTTCTCTGTGGAACATCAGTTGCGAGACCAAGAGGAACATTTGATCATAGTTGTGGTGCTGGTAATATGAGCATAAGAGACAGAGTATCTCTAGGAAATTTGCAAGAATTGCTCTGGCTTTATATCCTTACAAGTAAGAGTAAAATCTTGCAGATGGAGACTTCATACAACAAATGGTTCCATCTGTGAGTCAGATGCTAGGCAGGAAGCAGGTGTGACATACATCTGAACAGTGTCAGACAGCCAGTCTTTAGGGGGAGAGGGTTTATCTGCCAACGAGTGAAAAGACCAGAGTTCATTTTAGAGAGCTAAGAAATTTCTGGGAATGTGGATGAGCTGGGGTAAGCCCCAAAACAGAGTCCGAGAAAGAGGAGCAAGAGAAAAAAGTCAGTCCAGGAAGTCTGGGTGGGAGAGTACTGAGACAAACTGAGCCTAGAAAAACAACATTCTTATGATATTTTATTTACCCTTAATCCGCATCCCAAGGATCTATTGGAAAGCATCTTGTCATGACATCTCTCATGCAGTATCACAAGAACACACTTTCGTTTCCAAGCTGGGCTGAGTCATACGTAGGTCTAGACTCACACCAAGCTGAAGGATACTTAGCTGACAGTGTCTGATTTAGCTTCAGATGGAGGTAAGGGTGGAAGACATTCACCACTGTACCTATTGCTCCTTGAGGAAGTGAATGAAGTCCTTGGAGGCTTGGCTGTTGAAAGATCGGTGCCCTTTTTTTTGTGTAGAGAAAACCTTGTTGGTCAGCACTAGTGGGAAGGAACCGCTCTTGACTGGAAACAGGATTTTCTTCAGGGTAGTAAAGTGAGCTCTTTGTTATCTGAAACTTCTGTTTTCCTCCTCCTGAGAGTCTCCTCTCCTCCATGCAGTGCTGGAATAGGAGGAAGCTGTTTTGTCATTTAAAAGAAAGAAACAGATGGAATATGTGGCAGTGTTAAAAAGCGCCAGCTTGTTGCCACGGTAACTGAGGGAGATATATTTTATAATTATTATTTCAAATTCTTCATTGTCTTCATTAAAGGTAACAACGATAGCAGAGAATAAAAAAAGTGATGCCCTGCTGTGCAAATCAGTCCTGCAATAAATAAAATTAAAGGAGTGCTTTGCATTGCAAATGCTGATACAGTCACCAGAAGGGTGGAAGGACTGCAGGTTGAGGATGATGAATTATGCATGCCGGCACATTAAGGACACAGCAGGGTCATTTGGTACCTCTACCCTTTAACTTCTGTTGTGTGGTTTTGGACAAGTCTTCTGGAACACTGGACAAAGACTCAGCCAACTTGCATCACAGAATATTCTGATCAGCTTCAGGAACCCCCCAGACATTTATCATATTGACCCAGCAAGCAGATGCAGTAACTATAAGGTCCTTGTGAGCCATTAAGCACTGTCACTGTGGGATGGAGGATGTTTGACATCCTGAATTGATTGTCTAAGTAGCTGTGTCTCAGTGAATGATGGGTATCTTCCACCCAAGATGTCTAACACACTTCACCAACCTATTACCTACATTCAGGTAGCACTCTGAGCCACACTGTGGTCCAGTCCTGCTGTGAACTACAGTAATTGCCTTTCAGTTCTTAGTCACACATCAGTTAAGAGTATGAAGGAAAGAGTTAGTCTTGGCTGTTTAAGATAATAGGATAAATCCAGAATGGACTGCAACTCTTCTGACTTGGCATTTGGTTCAGGCACAGAACTAAAAAGATAGTAATCAGACTCAGCTGTGGTTTTTATGGGACATCTCATGTCAAAAGACAACATCGCATGGTGCTTTGACCTTACCTGTTTACTAGAGAGAGTAAGGCATCAACAGATTAAAGAGGTAGTTACAAGGGCAAAGTGTTTAGGTGGCTGATTAAAGGACACAGCTGTTACAGGCCAACTTTGAAAGAAAAGGTTTTTCTCATGATGAACCCAAGGTCAGTAAAGAGAATGTGTGAACACAGCCCTAATTTGATTGAGAGATTACATTTAATGATAACAAGTTCATACACAGCAAAATCCCTGTTATTACTTCTTCTGACTGTGTTTGTTATTGCTGATGAAACAGATTAAAAATGCATCCAAGCCTGCAGAGATTCTCCCTGGGGATGAGATTGAACAGAGGTCTTCCAGGTTTCCTGCCTTTGCTCCCAGTTCTTTCCCAGACTTTCTGTGTGCCCAAGCATCCAAGCATGAGAGAGACAGCTCAGGAATCCAGGGCACAGGCAGCTGCTTACTCTTCCTTCAGACAGCAAAAATGAATGTCGTCTAAATTTAACACTGCTTCTGCTCACTGCATTTACAGTGAAGTCTGAATCTCCTGGGGCCGTGGAGTTGCCACCAGCAGGGACAGGACAGCAGCCCTAGCTCTTCCCAGTCTGGGTTTGGCAGGCAGCTAGAGAGAGAAATTCCTTTTGTTAAATAATTGGACAAGGGAGGCCTGACCTTCTGTATTTACATCCCCACTGGGATGAGAGTGAGTAAACATCAGTGAATTATTGTTGCTGTAGATTAGGAAAGACTAAGAAGAACGACACAGACGTGTTCAACTCTTGTGAGTTGAACAGGAGAGCATAAGGTTTATTACCTCAGATCTTCTTTTATATACTGATACGCAAAAGTCCAGAAAGGTAAAACTCTTATTGGTCAGTAAACTAACACATCACCATCATTGGTCAGTGGCGTACACCACCTCTCGACCTTTCTTTGCAAGAAAACAAGAAACTGACAAACAACACCTGCAAGGCTGTCTTCTATCTCTGAGGATTGTTTTAATTCCTCCTTATGATTTCCCAGCCCACTTTCTCAGGCAAGACTGAGAAAGTTATGTGGCCTGCTATTCCACAAACACTGTTCTCCCTGCCTTGTGCTCACATTTAGCATACATAAATTATCATCTTTCTCCCCTCTGCAGATATCTGTATACTGGCAGGATCAGGTCAATTATTAAGGCAGAAACAGTCTTTGGAACATCATAACTATTTCTGAAATCATAAAACCAGTAATGAATCTCATAGTTTTTACTGGCTTTACTAGTAAGTGACCTGGCTCTTCCTAGTACAGGAATGTATTAATGTACAGAGATGTCCAAGGGTCCTCTCCAGTCACTGTCTGCGTCCTACTGTATTCACCCCTATAAGTGGCCACTACCCATTAAGCAGACAGAAAGCAGCTCTAAGCTGCTCTCCTTCCTCCAGAGACAGAAATGAGGAAGGATCTGTCTGCTTGGTTTCTCATGACTTCAAATGCATCAGCCAGCCAGACCATATCGCTCTGGGAGTCCTCCTGTCACAGGGGGAATAGTATTATCCATTTTAATAGCTGCTCACATGTCATTTAATCCTGACTCTTTTAGTAAGTCTAAGTATAGTATTAAGCATAAGAGAAAGTAGGAAATATTATATAATAATCATTAGAAATGGAATATGATAGGAGTATAGGTAGTAATTTTGCACATATGAGTACCCATTACCAAGACAGCTTTTGTCAACTCAGCATTAAGCAGGCTAAGTGGAAGTTAAATGTTCAGGAAATATTGGAGGTGCAAGACAAATGATTTGAGGCTTTCCACAAGCAAAAGGTCAGAAGGAATGGCCTTATTGCCAAGAAAAAATTTTCACTAAAGTTATAACGTAACTGAGGACATAGTTTAGATAAAGATAAGATGGTCAGATTGTAATTCTATTGCATTGTTCCTGATTTACTTGTGGTATCACATTGTAAGAATGATAAATATATTTCTTTACACAAATTACAGGAAATCCTTGTTTCATAGAGAAGTTTCTTTCACCCCTTTGCTGCTGGTATCTCTGGGGCCACACAATGTAGCTGGATCCAGCTCTTCTGGAAGATGCAGTGACTGTCCTCACACACAATCTGCCACTTTTCTCTTAGCTAAAAATTCCTTTGATTTTCACCTTATACCTTGTGGTTTTTTTTGGTAACTGGCTCAAGGGGGGATTCAGCTCATATCTGTGATGATCAAGTCACTGTTGCTGATGGGCTCTTCCCACAGCTACTGATGTGCCCACTGCAGATGCTACAACTTCTGGGCAGGTGGTCAGGAAATGGTATCTCATCCTCCCAGCACCTTCAGGATTTTGGAAATACTCCTGCTTCACAGGAGAAAAAGAACAAAAAGGAAAACTTCCATTCTATCAAGTTTTTTTGGTGAGAGGTGACATACTGGGAGTGAACACTCAAAATAGCTCATGTGCAAGAGGCTATAGCACTGACCAGGGATGAGCAAAACTCAGATCCAGCTTTTCAAAGTCAATTGGTTTTGACAGCTGGACCCTTCCCATTGAAAACTATCTTGTGCTGAGCATTGCATGTATTCACTTCTACTGTTCCTCTCACAGAAGTCTTTCTCTTGGAAATGTTCAATTTAGAAATCTCACTCAAGAGCCAAGCTCACTGCTTGTGAGCCTAGGATTTTCTTCTGGAGAGATTCAGTTTTTCAGAATTAATAATTTGTTACAAAATTTTTTGGAGTTGCACTGTTTACCCCTCCAAAGCCTGATTTGAACTTTGATACTGCTTTAGGAATTGGTCTAACTCCTGCAGGGTAGAAAAGTTCACATCTTTTTCTTTCTCTGAAGTTAGCTTTATTGTTTATGTTATGCATGCATGTTTTATATGTCTAAGACATATGAAGCACACATTATACAAAAATACAGTATATATCTAAAAAAGCCCCTATTTATATACATGTACTGTAAATGTATATAAACACACAGAATCCACACTGAGATTACCCTTCCCTGAGATCATCATATTGTCCTCTGTTTCAGCATTCCCCTGGAGCAGTGGAGTAAGCTCTAGGGACAGAGATGGATTTGTCTTGGTGTAAATGTTTTTACTGGTATTCATTTTCTGGAAGGCCCATCCTGTGCCACCATCTGCCCTGTGAGCTTGAAATTTTCCATGTGGATTCATTCCCCAGGTTTTTCCAGAATGGTGCTTATAGGGAAGTGCAAATGAGTGAGCTGAGAGAGGAGAATGCATTTCTGATCTCTTTTTTCCCCCGGCCAATTTCAATGAAAGAGAAGTTTTCAGAGAATGGAGCATCTGACCTATCTAATTTTATCTGTAGGGATGCAGATCTATCTTTTCAAAGCTGTTTTCAAAGTGACTCTGATAACAGGACTGCCTACAGATAGGGCTGCAGTGATTATTCAGAACATTAATCAGGGAAAAAATTATGCCAGTTACTGATTAACTAATTACTGCAATCAAATATTCTCTTCTCTCTTTGGAACATTGGGCATGGCACTGGGAGAAGGTGAAAACAACAACAAAACCCCTCAACATAGGAAATAGTTTCTTTATTCTTTTGTGAGCCGGGGGAGAGTTCCAGCTGCAGGAGACAGGGGGGTCCCAGAAGACCCCAGAGGGGCTCAGCTGGGGCCCCTCTTTCCCTGTTTTCATTCCAGTGCATCTTTGCCTGCTCCAGCTTGTGATTTAATGAAATGCCAGGAAGGAACAGCCAGCATTTCATTAAGGGAGAAGCATTTGAATGTAACCTCTAATAATGGCCATGAATTAAGATTCAGCAACACCTCTCAGCTCCCTGCTTCTGCCCCCTGGAAACCACAGCAGAGGCTCTGTCCTCCCCCTGCACTTACAGGGAGAAAACTTTCCAGGAATCTTCTTTTGTCCAGATTTCTAGCTGTGCCCACTGGAGGGTAATGTGGAATAAAGCAGTAATAGAGGGTAAAGAACAACTGACTGGAGTCTGTGTCACAGTCTGAAGGCATTGCCAGCATCCCAGATTGCTTCAGAGAAGGTTTGAAAAGTACATTTGGAGGTAATATGTGAAAGCGGGGAAGACTGTGGTTTTCTTCGAACAGGCAGTACCTGGTCCTGGTCTATTTGCATCACTTTCTTGGTAAGGTTAATGCATTTTAGGATCAATTGGGCTGTAGTACTGCTTCCTCTTCAGGGGGGAAACTTCCATCAGTCCTCCAGCAACAGCACTTTCTTTTAAATAGAGATTAATAGTGAAGTGTTTTGTATATTCCAAAGCTTTCATATCTTGCTGAATACCAGTCCAACAGCTGCTCTGCAGGCAGTGTATGCGTTACACATACATTGCTGCAATAGTTTTTGGTCAGCTCTGAAGATTTCTGGAAGTCCACAGACTGCTGCCACAGGATGTTCAGGTGATAACAAAGAAGCATTAATGCAGTATTACGTTTGTTCTACAGGAAATAAATAAAACACAGGAATATTTTTTTTAAGGAGCCCATAAACTGAAAAGTTTAATTCATTTATGTGGATGCTTCATCTCATGTTCAAGGCTTTTTTTCTAATTGTAGATGTTAGACATACTGACTGGAGACATTAAGGGAAGAAGATGAGTCAAAAAGGATTTTCTAGTGAAAGGAAAATATGCCACATGAGAATTAGAGGTTTTTTTTAATTTGATAACTACATTTTCATTGTTTTTCCATGTTATGTCTCCTATACCACTATCACAGACCTGGAAGGGTGACCTGAAGCTCCAGCTCTCCATGCTTCATCTCCACACTACATTTTCACACTTTCCAGTGTTGGTGGGGGCATTCCACATCTGTTGCTTCAGCCAAAGTTAGGGGACTTAACCTATGCTCCTGTATCCCTGTCAGTGAGCCACAGAAAGTAGAGTTGCCCAGATACCACTGACAGTAGAACATGGTCTACAAAACTTTGCTGTGGGTTTTATTATACAAACAAGGGGGAAAAAAGGTCTAAACTTGACACTGAGGCACTAGAATGAAAAGCTGAAATACAAATCAGCTGCAAAGTCAGTACAAGATTTGCAGGCATTTGACACTACAATAAATGACAACCCACAAGTGGTCAGTGCTTGTCAATCTAGGAAGATAAAGAAAAACCTCAAAGTTGGGTAATGTGCTTTAGACTTCTTTTTTTCACGTAGACGTCTTGACATTCTCTTCAGAGGTATTTGAATTTCAGAGTGGCTGAAGTTTGTCTGTTATCCAGAAGTTGGGGGGCAAAAAAAGACATTAAAAAAAATAGAAAAGCCTTAGATGTTAATTGCTATTTATTCAAAATGTAATAGCTGCAGAGCCTGAAATTCACACCAGATTCAGAAATGAGAGCATGCTTCATAATAATTGCTGTTTCATACTGCTTGATCCTTAATGCTTTTTATTTTAAAAAGCAGGCAGAATTCCTTTCTAGTGTTACTGACACCCACTCAGCCATCTACTCACATCCGGCAAGCATACACACACAACTGGCCCTTAAATTTCACTGGATATTTGAAAGCTCTTCCCTTTTTGTATCTTCCAAACATTAATTATTTCAAGTGGTTTAATTTTTTTTGTATTAAGGGAAATTTTGTCTGACACTCAGCAGTAAGTTTTTCCTTTTCTTACATGTGTGCAGTGCATAGAGCAGAACTTCAGAGGACACATCTATGGTGTGCATTTATGAGGGGCAGATCTGGGAAGCTGAGCTGAGCTGACTATCAAATTGGGGGAAGGGATTAGTCCCTCTGTTTGGCACTAATGAGGACATACCTAGTGTCCAGTTCCCAGTATGAGATTGCTCTATAAAAGAAGGAGCTTGGCAAACTGGAGGGAGTCCAGTGCAGGGTTACCAGGGTGGTTGGAAGCTGCAGCACACAGTGTGGAGAGAGGCTGAGGGAAACTTTGTTTAATCCTAAGCAGGGAAGACAAATGGGAGACCTAACTGCTGTTTTCTACTCCCTAAAAGGGTTGATAGTAAAGGTGCTCTTCCCAGAGGTCTAAAGGCACAAGGCAGTGATCACACATGAATTACAGCACACAGAATTCCAGTTGAACATAAGGAAGAAATTTTTCACCAGGAGCGTGATCATGAGAGAGGCGCCCAGTGAGGTTGTGGGAATCCTATCCTTGAAGATGTTAGAAATTCACCTGCACAAGGCCTTGTATAACCCAACTCAGCTCCGAAATTAGCAGGAGTTAGAAGGTCACTTCCAACCTGGATTATTCAGCAATTCTTTATTTTGCTCCATTCTCCACCCAAGATTTCCACTACAGTGCTGCACTCATGGTTACATGGAAACTGCTGAAAAAATGCCTTTTTGAAATGCCATCCTGTCTTCATCTTGGGAGGCAGGACCTGAAACTGAGTTGTATAAAACCACCTTAAGAACACCTTATGAAGTAGATGCTTTCTCCATATGTATGGTTGATTCTGCAGAAAAATGAAAAGGGTTATATAATCCAGAGAATTTGTGAAGGGAATGTGGTTCCTTTGTCCAAGAGTCTGGAAGCTAACAAAATCCCAGTAAGCCTATCAGATCCCAGGGTGAGATTTATCTGGATCCATCCGTTGCAATTGGGATTTCTTTTTTCCCAAATACACTCAAGTACTCTCAGTAGAGATGGAGCATGTTGGGAATTTCTTTCTGCTCCCTCCAGTTGCTTGCAGCTAGCCTTAGACTACTAAGAAGTACACTAGACCAAGTTTGCTTTTAGAGAGGGGAAAAGGCTCCAGGCACTCTGCAGGTGGCTCATTCCCTGATAAATATATATAGACATATAGACAAATAGACGCATACATATATGTGTGTGTGTGTGTATGTGTGACCTTTTGTTCACAGATATTACCTGCCAAGCAGGAGCATGGCTTTTTAATTCTGATTATAATCACAACTGTGCATTGGACAAGGGAAAAAGGTTTGAAAATCATACTCCCTTTTCTCCACACACAAAGGTAAAATGTTCCCACTCCAAAATATCCAGCACATATCCCAGGTGCTGGCTCCAACATTCTCCAATTGGAACACACAGCTCCTCTACCTGTCTTTCCTTCACTCTGGCCAGTCCAACCCACCAGCAATCTGGTCTGTCCTTTTCCACTATCCTCAATTCCCCTTGACCCAGCCTGGATATCAGTATGACAAATACTGGTATGTGCTGAGAATTCCTGAGTGGAGCTTGACACCTGAAAATGCCTGGGCAAGAGGAGGAAAGACAAATTGTCTGTGTAATGCAGAAGTTTTTTTGAAGGGAAGCTGTGGTCAGTGCAACCTCTCCACTTCCACAAGAAGAGAAACTTGTTGAGCCCCCAGACAGACGGGAACGTGGAGTGTGTTGCAAAAGTGAACTGGTTTTATTCAATTTTAAACAGAGCATTACTGTATTTTAAATCCATAATCTCTACATGATCCTGTCTGTGCAGTCAAAGAGAATAAGATTTGGAAATACAGCCACAGCTACGGCTTAAGCAGAATGTATCCTTCCAACAGAGCTCCATGGGGTTACAGATGTGGCTGCCACTGACAGAACTCCCTCATGTCCTGGGCCTAGCAGCACACTTGACATCCCTCTGGGGAAGAGGGAGGATCTTGGCCTGTCAGAGCCACATTTTACATCTGCTCTTTATGCACTGCTCCCTCTTGAAAGGTGCTGTAGAAACATTAGGGATTATTAGAGAGAATGAAACTGTGTGAGTGAGTATTAAATATTTATTCTCTTGTATTCTTCATTTGGATTATTTGAAAGTTCTTTCCTTAATTGCCTTATTCTGCTCCCAAAAGTAGGGCTATGCTGCTGGCTGTGGCTCCCACTCTTTACTGTTATTCTTCCCGACCTGTCCTGTTGAACAAGGCCTTGGTCAGGGCTGGTACAGATTGCACAGGAGACCCTGTAGATACAAATAAGAAGACACTATCCTTTTGCTGCTGCTGCAAATTCAGATTATAAAAACAAACAGATGGAGCATAGCAAAAGGGGTCACAATGTACAATCAAAGTGATCAGAGCTGTTGCTGGAAGTGATGGGGGCAGCATAATCATAGGCTATTTTTGCTTTTTTTTTTCCCCCTAAGGATACATTTTGATTGCCCACCACTAGAAGTATTTGCCTGTATTGGTCAGAGATGGAGAAAAATATGCAGGGACCCTAAGAAGGACAACAGCAGAGACAAGATGGCAGGAGCAGGGACCAATGGTCAGGATCAGGTAACCAGCAAACTAGATGGAGCCAGGGAGAAATAAGTCCATGCTCCAGCTGCTGAGATGAGTAACGCAGCTGACAGAGTGGCGTTGCTGGGCCTGCAGAAGGCTGAGAAAATCTGCCAGGTTCAGTACTGCTCATTCTAATGGGCTTCAAAATCCTGGAGCCTCCACTTCACAGTCCAAAACTGCATTTGGCAAGAAACAAGAAAGAATGTGTAAGTGTTCTACAGAACAACAACCTACATACAGTTTCTTCCTTGACTCCTGACCCAAGATTACCAAGCATGGTGATAAAAGCCCATGAGACTGCCTCCAGTTGTGTTGCAATGTGCAAGAGCACAAGAGTCTTCAAGTGCAGTGACGTGCATGGGACCAACATAGACCCAGGATGATGAAATTGAAAAAAGCAAGGAAGGAATAAACTGGGCATTAACTCAGGTGAAAGGGAACATCTGGAGGAAGGAGGTAAAAGGACATGGAGAAATATCACACTGAGGTGAATGGGAAGGCTTTGCACTCTCACCCCAACTGGGAAAGGCTAGCAAAGTCTGGTGGCCAGGAACTGAAGGGAACAGTGAGTGGAAAGCATGGAAAGAGCTGGAGAGGCAGAAGCTTACTGTAGTAATAAAGAGGAAAATAACAGATGAAAAATAAAGCCCTAGAAAGGGATGAAACAAGTTCTTTAACTAATCAGCTTGTCCAGATGAGCAGAAGGGTTAATCCAGCTATGACAGTGTGAAAAGGCTAAATACATGGGGCAGGGCCAGCCTGGCTGGAGAAGCACTGTCTAATTCCCCTCCAAGGGACAAGACAGTGGGGAAGGCAGAGCCAGGGCAGGGCTCAAAGACCCAGAAACAGAGTTTTCTGCACTCTGAGGAGCATGTGGCTGCACAGTCACTATGTGGCTATGGCCTTCCCTGCCTAAGCAGTAGGCAATGCAGAACTTCTCTTCACAGCTGGGAGATGTTCCTCTTCAAGGCTCTCTTATAGCTTCCTTTCTGGGTTTGTTCCCTGGCAAAACAAGTTACACCTTGTGAAAATCACCTCATGTGCTTGGGTAAATGATTTATTTGTCCAGGGTATCTAGGCGGTGCAGCTGACAGTCCTTAATTATCTGTGGTAGCTGGAGGCAACTGCCCATGGTCTGGGCTACTGCCCCAGCTGCTTCTAGAGACATAGCATGTGCATGTGCTCAGTTAACTCCAGGACATCTCAGTTTGGTGTGGCTTCTCATTTCAAGCTATATTTGTGCCCCTAGGAATGTAACATAGCAGATGGGGGGAAGGAGGGATAGGTTAGAGTAGTTCACAGTGGATATAATAATAGTTGTTCTCACAAATGACAATGGGTTTGGCTAGGTTATTCTCTTTTACAGAGTTCTACAGTGTACAGAATTTCCCCAGAGAAAAGTTCAAGGATATAGCCTCAAGGACAGGGGAAGTTCAGACTGGACATCAGAAGGAATTTCTTCACAGAAGAGGTTGTTAAGCATTGGAATGGACTGCCCAGGGACCTGATGGAATCACCATCTCTGAGGTGTTTAAGGAAAGTCCAGACATGGAATGCAGTGCCATGGTCTAGTTGACAAGGTGGTATTTGATCATAGGTTAGATTCAATGATCTCTGAGGTATTTTTCAACCAAAATGATTCTGTGACTCTGTGATCATGTGAAGCTAAAGGGGTCCTATATCAATCACCCTTATATCACTTCAGATTGACTTCAGATTGTCATGAGGACTTGGCTGCTTCTGCCAAACAGGACAAAAACCAAAGGTGAGGGCACAGGAAGGAGCAGTCTCCCAAGACAGAAAGGAGAAGGGAAAAGGCACTGCCTTTGGAAGCCCAGTTGCCAAAGAAGAAATCTGACAGCCAGTCAGTCTGCTATTTCTCTGGCTCTGCAACAACCAAAGGGAAGAAATCCTCCAGCAGGGAATAGGGGAAGGGATGGTTATCATTTTGTTGCTGTTTTGTTTTTTCTTTTTTCTCTGATACCTATTATCAGCTGTGTTGAAAAGACAAAATTTACAATCCTGACTCAGGATATGGGCTGCATCCAGGTCCATAACTATTCCTAATGCTGAAAGGTAAGATGTAGGAGATATAATTGTTTTGTATGATGCTAATTTTTTTTTGTGTGTGTTTGCTGCGGGAGATGTGTCAGAGAACTGTAAGGCTGAATTCTGCTTTCTCTTCACCTCCAATATATCTATCAATTGCCAGCAAGACTGCTGCCCATTTGCACCATGGTTAGCAGGAGCAACACTTTAGTACACAGCATTATGGCTGGAATGAGATGGGCAGAATGATATGTGAAGGAGAGGAAAGCTGCTGGTCTGCAGCAGCTTGAAACAAAGTGCTGGATCTTAGTGGCCAAATGCTGCACCCCCTGTGTGCACAGGGGACAGGGCCCTGTGGGTGACTTTTAAGATGCAAGTCACTCACTAGTAGGTAATGTACAATTTTCTAATAATGGAGCCAGAAGGCATATGCTGGAAATGTTTCTGAGCACAATGGCATGCTTCTGTAGTTGCAGTCCAGAAGGCATGAAGCAGTGAATTAGGATGAGAATCTCAGCAAGAAATTCTCTCTCTGAGAGGTGGGCTGCAAGAGAGGCAGCTCTTCTTATTGCTATTATTACAGTCTCTGAAAGATTATCAGACCTTCTCCATCCTGTTGTCCTGCCAGAGGGGATGGGTACCTGACTGCTGAGGAGTTTCTCACACTCAGCTGGCACAGTCTCGTGTATTAAGTCATCATCCCCAGATCATTCCTGGCACTGAGCATATGAGGGATATGGGAAAAGTGGGGAATCATTGTGGTTTCACTGTCCCCTGCAGGTGTATAATCCCTAAGGGATTACATAAATTTGCCATTGTTCGTGATCTCCAGGATTTCTTTTCTCTGCTTCAGGATCTACAACCAGTGAAAAATTGCATAGAGAATTACTATGGTTTAGCCTCTTCTTTCACTGTCTGAATTGTCAGAGCTCATCTGCAAATGTATTGACCTGGGTCAATACATTATCTGTCCTTCCTTCAAAATCTCTGCAGAGATAATACAAGTGATGTCATCCTTTACTTACAAGGGAAAACACAAAGGGCACACACTGTGTTTTTGTCTGATGTCAGCTGGGAAGTTGGTGACAGGGCTGGGAAACAAATTTTGCAGTCTGGATACAACTTCACCATTCTTATGACATGGTTCTTGTACTTCAATTAGAGGTGGCAGACAGCAGGTAAAAGGAATGAAAGCTGCAGGGATTTCAAAGGAAAAGCTCCCAGTCTTTATGTTTGGTCTGCAATATTTTTGTAACAGTAGAGAACAGCACTGAGGCAAAAATACCTGGACCAGCAGGGCTGTGCTGCACGTGTATCTCTGCCACTTTTGTAGGCATGAAGAAGTTTAGAAGAGTACAAGTATGGAATGGTAAGAGATGGGTCACAGGTTGGCGCTGGAAGCTGCATGGCTATAAACCACTCAGCAACAGCCAGTGAAGAAATGCAGGTGGACAGATGTTCTGGAGCTGCCCCAAACCAGTAATCTTGGGTAGCTAGGAGAATAAGGAACAAGTATTTATCATATATAATACATTTGGATGTAATGTGGGGGCAGACTGATGAAAAAAGAGCAAGGTTTAGAAACAGATAAGGTCCAAAAGGACCCTAGAGTGAGGAAGAAGGAACCATCAACATTAACATCACATTTTTCTGGCAAAGGACTACAGATGTTGAAGACACCATGACAAACCCCATCACCTCTCACCAGAGAGAAGCCACCACCATCAAGACCCAGAAGAACAGTGTAAAGGAGAGCACAGGAGCAGGGGTGTCAACTGAGAAGTTTTAAAGTGCATTATTACTATTATTCAGGGCTTTTTTTCTGTACAGAGGTATGCTTCCTTTTTGTGTTACAGTCAGATCTGGAATGTTATTTTTGGATTACACTGTTAAGACTTCAATTATACTAGCAACAGATTCTTGGGTTTAAATACCTATATAAAAATATATGTACATGTGCTTGCATTTCTGTTGTGCCTATAAACAAGAACTTGCATGTAATATTTGATTTAAACTTCCTGCAGATGGAGGATTTTTCTGGAATTTAAATTTAGTCTGTTTGCTACAGTCTAACTAACGCATTCAGCCTGCAGAAAAATCCAAAGAGGTGTTAGATCACTAAAAGAAGAAAACTAGAAACTGGAAAGAATTTAAGAGGTAAACTTTAACTTCTCCATTTTTAAAGAGAATTTAATAGAAAATGTGTTTCAGAGTGACCCCTGCACTTTCTTTGAAAAAACACATCTAGTTCCAGGTGAACAAGAGCAAAAATCATTTGCATAAGAGTGTAAATTAAATAGTTGTCAGTCTTGTGCAAATTGAAACATATGTCATTTAGTCAAAATAAATTCCCTAATACTCCTTAGTTATTTTGACATTTAAATCCTCTATCACATGCTTCTAAGAGTTCTTCTGTCTGGTGCTGGGAGGAGCCCAAGTACATTTGACAAGATATGCCGGGGTCTGCAGTGGGTTTTCCAGGAAAAAGGTTACTTATATAAAGATTTTGCTCTGTTGCATTTCAGTGACTAAGGGTCTATTTTTTAATAAAGGAGGCATAACTACAAACACATCCAAACAACAGTGCTTTAAGATTGTTCTTCCAGATTACCTCATGGGCAGGGTATCCTTATTCCCTAGGGCTACTCCCTAACAGCTCTCATCACAAATCTCCATGGTTCATGAAGTTCATGAACGCTGGATTTCAGTGCTGTGTAAACTGACTGCAGTGAAGGCAGGGGCTCAGGGCTAGTGCATTTCTATTTTTCCAAACACCCTCTCTTCTTCTTGAATTGACTGCTGAGGAAGCAAGTGGCTGTGGAGGTAATTAGATCTGTTTGCTAGCCATCCTCTGTCCTTGCTCTTTCCCTGGTTGTGCCACTGATGGTGCGATGCTGTGCGGGGCACACTGTAGCACTGCCTCTGTGTGAGGAGGTGCTGGGCGCCTGCTCTGCTGCTCCCCTCTCCCTCCTGAAAGCAGCAAGCCAGATGGCCGAGCCTCTCCTGCCTCATGAGCAGCCACCCGAACATTTGAACTGTGCACCCTGTCACTAGCTGTGTGTGGGAGGGGGGAAAGGAAGGAAACATAATGCTTGAGCTTATCAGAGAGACTCAGTCTGATAGCAGTTGAAATGGACAGCATTTGTATACAGAATGGGCATGCATGTGCTACACTGCATGCATTATCCACGAGGTGGGGAGCAGGGAGATCCCAGTGGCTGCTAGATATTGGCTTGCTCAGCTGGAGAACTGCTTTGGCTCTTCCTTTTGAGGTGTATGATGGGAGGCTGTGGTGCTTGGTGGCCAACAGAGCCAGGCAGAAGTTGAGAGTTGAGACTCTACCTTACCCTGCTGCTGACTTGCTGAGTGACTTTGCACACACCTGGTCAAGACCAACCCTTAGTCATCCAACTGCATCATTTTTGAGGGGCTCGCTATATGAAACCCCAGTGCTTGCTGGCTGTCCTTCCTTTCATACTGGACAGCTACTGCAGCAGAATCTGGGCTTTTAAAAGAAGCCTTTCTCTGTGTGCCACAATGTACCGCTTGTCAGCCAACTTGAGAGGGAATTAGCACTTGTCAGCACGAAGTGCCTTCCTGGCAGTTTGAGTGCATGTGTACATGTGCCCAGGAAGAGCTGCTAGGCAGTAGCTTACACTTGTCAAAAGAGAAGCCATGAGCTATCTCAGAAAGGTCTCCTTAAATCTCTAGGTAAATAAAGACTCTAATGTCTGTTATCTGACTTCACCGCCTTTCAGTTTCATTAAGTTAATAGCCACCATCAAGGGGACAACTCTGATGCTTGCAGTTGATTTAAAATGTGTGAATTCATCAGTCTTAAATTGCACTTCAAGCAAAGTCAGTGTACTACACCCTGGGGGCACATGGAAACCCTAATGCTCAGTGAAGGACTTTGACACCAGCAGGACAGGTCCTTTGTGCAATCCTTATCTGGGTTTTTTCAACTGAAAACTTCCTTTGCTGTGCTGGTTGGTCACATTTCCCTGGTAGAAAGTGAAATGTTTTGTCTTTGCAGGCAACATGCTAAGCAGACAGTCATGGGAGGGCCCTGGCTGGAGACAACTACTTAGGGAAGCATGAGCAGAGGTGGACAGGTATGTAAGATGGGTCAGATAAGCATTTTCTGAGTCAGCTTTTTATTTTAGGCCTGTCCAAATTAGCTTTGTCTCTGACAAAGGTAATGTTCTCTCATCACATAAAGAAGGCTAAGGCATCTTTGTATTCTGTACATGCTTTGAGCAATTATTCTTGTACAGATAGCAGTATGACTCCTTGTCACAGAATTTCAATGGATATCTAATTGCTGGGACACTGGACAAGGGACAAAAAGGATCCTAAAGACACCTTGGAAAGACTATATTCCTAATTTAGCTAAAGATAACAACAACATGAACTGCATGCCCTTTGGATAGGCTTAGGCTAATGTACTTTTCATCTGGACCATCAGGTGAAACCTCAGCTGGCTTGTGGTGACCCACAGACACCGACATCTTGTCAGTCAGGACATCACGAAAACAATAAGCATTACAAATCTCTTTTTCAGCTCATGGCAAGGACTTTTAGAAGAGAAGCCAAGTTTAGGTATGGATACATAGGCTAAAACATCAATTGTAAGTCACCCTACTCATTTCAGTTCAGTGAAGAGGATAGGTTTCTGCTGACAAATCTAATTTGACTAAGACTTAACATTTTTCACCCCTTCACTTCTGTATGTGTGCATGTCCTTGTTTGTCACCGTCGGACACAAAATGATTCACACAGATGCAGCTCAAAGTGAGATGAAAGAAGAAGATTTATTTGTTCTTTCAGTATTTATAGGTTTTCGACCATGACCCGGGATTGGATAGTCAGGTTTCCACCTTCCCAACCACACTGGCTGTGAGAGACGTCCATCAAAAGTCATATCTTTAATGGAATGTATAAACACCTATGTTTATAGTTACTTTCCTGGGAAAGTGGCTAGAAATTAAGAAAACAATATTGGAAGGTCTGATTCTCAGGGCGACACCTTCTGACCAACTGAGTGATTGAGACCTATAAGAGAGAGCACTGCAATCTAGCAGAGGTCCTCTCTGTTGACACTGAGGCATTTTAGTACTTGTACATGAAACTCATACTGCTTCTATCAATACTAGGGTGTCATGGAGTTACTTTACCTTTAAGAAAGTTTAAGTTGCTGGGATCTGCCTGGCGTCTTTTCTCCTGACCAATTATCGGTCATTGCTGAGAATTGACAGCAGTTTAGGCCATTGAAAAGTGGGATCAACTTGTGAACCCTACCTTAAAGTGTAAAACCAGAGCTCTCTTGGTTCTCTTTGTTTCCTGGCTGGGAAGGGTGGCAGAGCTTCAGGCCTCCCGTTCCCTGCCCAGGCCATGCGGCCGGGCGGGGACTGGGCTGGGCCCAGCGTCTCCCGGCCGGGGGATGCGGGCCCTGTGGAGGGGGTTTTCTCCGGGCTCCGGCCGGGCCGGGCCGGGCCGAGCCAATCTCTGGCTCGGCTGCAGGTTTTTTGCTGTGGCTGGATTCACTGGAGACTGCTGAGTGAAGAAGGAGAGAGGGCTCTGGGCCTGCAGCGGGCTGGGCGCGGCGACTGCACTCTCCAGAGCAGCCATGAGGAGCTTTCCATCGCAGACGGCTCCAGCTCCTGCACCGGCCGAGGCCACAGAACTACCTACAACAGCCTGGGCAAGATTTTAACTCTTTCATTTCCCAGATGAGACTTGCGGATTAATCTTTTTATCCAGACAGAGAAAAGAGAGTGATCAACATGAAAAGAGACTTTATAAACTACTAGTGACAGGAAAGAAAAGAAAAGGTAGAGAATTAAGAAGATGCTTTAATTAAGCTGAAATATCTTTCTGTTAAAACTATGGAAATGGACAATAAGGTCTTGAAAACACTCCTTTAATTCATGACAGTATATAGGGAGGAATAGAGTGTTCAAAGTGTAAATTTTGAGTAAAAAGTAGAGTAATTATGGCACAGTGAAGTGCTGGAAGATTTGAAGCCTTGAGAGGCAATGAGAAAACTGTTTTCTGGTGAAGCTCACGGAAACAGATGAAGACTTTTTGCCTTTGAATAACTTATCCTTAAAAATCCCATCCCTAGACTCATGGCCCATACACACTTAAGAGTGATGTGAAAAATGGGAGGAGTGGGCTCTAATAACAGCAGCTCTGGGCAGCTAACATTAGAGCAATGGAAAACTATAACAAAAATAGTTTTTCTTGTGAGAAACTCCATAAATTAACAGGAAGAAACTTCTGTTTCTCTATAAAGACTGGTGAAAAGACTGTAGCAAGAATTGGGACTGTTTTAACCATCAAAGTTCCAAAGGTTTTGTCTCTTTTGTCATGTGAACAAGGGAATAGTGGGTAGACAGGGGATGAAAAGGTTTTTTCTGGAAGTTTATTCTGGTGTTCTTATTGTAGTTTGTCAATAAACTTTCTTTCTTTTTCCCTTTTAAGTTTTATGCCTGTTTTGCTCTTGTTCTAATCCATATCTCACAGCAAGAAATAAGTAATTTTCTTAGTTATTGGTTTAAAACCACGACATAGGGCTATAAAAGTAATCATTGTCTTGTCCAGATCCTTTCAGTATCTATCTCTTTTGTAGAAATTCCCTGCCTTTAGACCCACTTCACTTACATGGATTCAGATGCTCAGTCCGGGTTTCTGGGTGCACTGTGGAAAAAGAGTCAAACCACAGACAGATCAGAAGCTCTGGAGTGACTTCAGTCCTGGAGCCCTTGGGCTATTGTTACTGTGTCTTTCAACAGGAACAGTGAGACAAAATCTGAATTGGAAGAAGAAAGAGAGAGAGAAAGGGAGGGAAGGGGTGAGAGGCAGCCAATTCCATATCAATCTATGTGCAAGGCTCATTATGTGAGCTCCAGACAGTTTCTGAAAATTTCCAGACAGAGGAGAAAGAAAGAGTGGTATATGCCTAAGTTTTCACCCCAGCTCTTTCTGGTTTTTCCTTTGTAATGATATCTGTTTTATTCTTGGATGCTTTTCCTCCTTGTGAAGTCCTTGGTATGCCTGTACTTCATAGCAAGGTCCTCATCACATCAAGAATTCATAATCACCTAAAAATATTCAATAGGAATATAAAATATTTATATTTTATATAATATTTTAATATATTTTATATATTTATATATAAAATTATATATTATTTATATATTATATATATAAATTTTATATTTTATATATTTTATATTTTATAATGTAAAAGACTGTAAGACAAAATGAGTCACTTGTGTTACTCTTTTGGAAATTGTTCACTTAGAGAGGGCATGAATTTTGCCAGGACATGAGATAGTGTGATTCTGGATGAGTATTGTGGGTATGGTGTGGATGAGACCCCAGGGTGGTCCTCGTAGCTCCAGTCCTTGGCTGCTCTGTAGTGCGTGAGGGTGACTGGGAGCCAGGCCCAGTATCTCTTCCAGGATCGGGCAGGCTCCAGGCATCTTTGCACAGCGAGCCAGACGTTGTTCTGCTGACCGCAAAGTAATGATATAAGACAGAAAGAGGCCAGGTGGCCAGGCTTGATTCAGATATCTGACACGACCCCTATTGCCACCCAGATTCTCACCTTTTTTAAAGTGCCTTGCAGGTTCTTTTTCAGCATAGGTTCACTTCCAATATCTTTTATTTCTTTGCTGAATCTGGCCTATGCATATACCTTTCTCCAGCAGAAGGAAATCACAACAGAGGCTGTCCCCACTCTTAGTCTCTTTTCTAAGCTCTATTCTTGCTCTGACTCTCTTGAGCCAGCCCTTCTCCTGTACAGGCTCCTCACTACTGTTGCAGCCTCCTTTAATCACCCTTTTTTGATAACCCCATCTGGATGATGCACTGTTGTCATGGCATGAACTGGGAGGAATAAAGTGACTTTGGCAAGTGATCTGAGGGCATATCCATTGTAGGTTTTTAGAAGCAAACAGCCTAGTTCAGAAGCCAGCACGGTGGCCCCCCCTTTGGCCACTCAGACCACTCTACCCACAAGACATCAATGTGATGGATGGCGAAGCAATGGCGTTTATTGCAGGAGGATTTGACTTTTTATAACCTAGGGTCATTGTGTTACTCCCATCTCCTCACATCACACTTAAGTGCTATTGGCTAATTACAGAAGGTTTTACTATCCTAACAGAGAGGGGTTTTGCTAACTTTCCGTTACATCCCGAAACCTTCAGATCGCAAGCCTTAAACTACAACAATCCATACTGCAGTGTGCACTGCTGTGCTGCAGTGTTGAGTGAGCCCAACAGCACGGAATGGCATGGAAACATTAGGTCGGGTCATGGAAGTGGCATAGCAATGTCAGCAGACTGCTCCCAGCAGGACCAGCTCCCTGGAGCCAGTACCACACAGTGAAGCTCCAGTACCTTTGAAACTGAAGCAAAATCACAATGTGGAAGCCTTGAAATTTCTATATGAGATGCACTGCATGATGGACATGTGCTCTGTAATGTGAGAGCAGAAGATGCCCTGTTTTTGGGCACTCAGGCTAGGATCCATCCATTTGCACTATCACAGCAATAAATAAATCAGTTGTAATCCCCTGACTGTACACACTTGGTTATTGCTCAACACTGGCCAACTAAAATCCTTTTATAAACCAAATGTATAGAATTAAATGGCAGGAACACAAGTCCTAATCAAACTGGATCATGTCTGTGACAGTAGTCTTGGCCATTTTATATATTGGTAATGCTCTTTTGAAGTTAAGGGTGTTCAGAGTGCCTCTCTGGAGGAGAGCACAGGTCTGTTCCAGTATAAGAACTGTGAAAGGAGTCTGATAAGAAAGGGTGTACGGTAATTGCTGCTGACTATTGGAATTATTTGTAAATACATTTCTGTTTCTTTCAAAACAGAAAGAAAATTCATCTCTGTAAACTGGTCATGTCTAGTGTAGTTTCTGCTTCTGTTCCCATTCATGCCGCGGCGACGGAAAGCCCGGAGCACTGCGACTTCTCTAGAGACACAGCCCTGAGAAGGCCCGGCCCGAAGCGCATGAGCAGCTTTGAGCGGTCGAGTGATTCCAGCTCAGCTCAGTAGTAGTTGAGTGATTTCAGCTCAGCTCAGCTCGGCTCGGCAGCGGCGGCAGGCAGGCAACACAGGAAGCAGGGACGAGAAAGCTGGTCCAGCGTTCCACCGAGGCACAAGCCTTTATTCAGGCAGAGCTTCGGCGAAGGGTGCCAGCAACAGCGAATCTCTCAAACAGGGGAAAACCCGGGGTATTTATGGGGAAGGAGAGGGGCGGGGGGAAGCCCGAGATACCTGTATCGGGGTGGGACAGCAGGGGAGAACACCAATGAAACACAACAGTTTAACATATCTAACTCAAAGACCCCTGGGAGCGACACATTGTGTCTCTCTTACAGAGAAGTATCTCCTCTCCAGGGGAGAGCCAGGATCTCAGGCCCAGCGGGCTCCTCCGTACCCACAATTCATGTACTAAATAGTACGAGGGTGGTGAGGCAGCAGAACAGGCTGCCCAGGGAAGATGTGGATACCCCAACCCTGGAAGTGTTCAAGGACAGGTTGAATGGGGTTCTGAGCAATCTGTTCTAGTGGAAGGTTGCCCTTGACAGGGAGGTTGGAACTAGAGGGTCTTTAAGTTACCTTCCAACAAAAGCCTTTCTGTGAGCCTATGGTTGTACAAACAGAAACTGCTGCCACAGTTCTTCTCATGAGGCTATGCCTGTTTTCACCTGTTGGTTTGACTTTGACAGAGAGAAGGACATATTCTGGAAGAAATACCCTCGTTACAATATGGAGGCAATAAATCCTGTCAATATGCAAGGGGTGAAGGGGCTAAGAGGAGATCAGAATTCTCAGAAATCCATTCTGTGTGGGATTTGAAGGACTCCTCTGTTCCTACTGCACTGATATGGGACTAGTATCCTGTCATGGACAAAGATTCATTGGTAGTTGAAGTTTACTCAGGCAGTTTACCAGGAAGGATTTAAGGGCTTGGTCTAGAAGGTAGGAGATTAATTTCACCCACTGTAAGCTTTGGTTTAGACCGCTGTGCCTCAATTCTCTCTATTTAAACAAATGTAAAGTTGCTATGGTAAGTTCTAAGGGTGCTCTGCTGGTAAAAAGGTGGTGACCATTCAGACAATATCTGTAGTGCATTAGCATCAGAGCAAGGAAAAGAACATTGTTTTTTTCAGGATGCTTCTAGGAGGAAAATGATTGTTCCACAGAAATTGCTATCTGATATTGTCTCAGCATCTTCCCTGCAGATTTCAAACTTTCTTTTTGCCCTTTTTCTAGTGAAGTCTGGGAGCCTGGAAAACGCACATGCATATCTTCATACTCACACACACAGGGGTTTTTTTCCTACAATGTCAGTAAAGAAGAAACCATACAGCAAAATGGAAAAGACCTAGGGATTTATATTTAAGAACAGGAGAATAGGGGCAGTGGAAATCACTCAAGAATATATTATAATGAACAATCCTGTGTTGACGGAGGGATGAACTAGGTGACCTAATAAAAACTGTTGTTACAGATTTTTTCACTTCTGTCACATAATAGAAGACTTCAGTCTCCAGAGCTGTCAATCCAACAGCTTTCAATGGCAGAAGTATTCACTCAAAAATAATACTGATGAGAGAACCTCAGTTAACTGCTTGCCTGGGGCAGATAGAATGCAGCCAGGAGGCTTGTTTGGCAAGTAATTATAAATGCACCTTTGATGCCCACATGCAAGAAGCACACCTAAAGCCTTTACTCATTACCGTCATTAAAATTTCCACTTCAGCTGTTGCTCTGGCACTGACAGTGCTTGCAAAACTGTGACCAGGTCAAGTCGAAATTGGCAGTGAGGCTGATGCTGGGCGCCATGGGTTCAATTGCTTAAAAGAGCCAAAAAATCAACGACAGAAATGTTAAATGATTCAACTGTACCTCCATGCACTTTAGATGACAGGAAGGTCGGCCTTTATGACAGAAAGAAATAGAGGAAAAGAAGGTTCAAGAACACAGGAAATGCCATGTCTGATCTGGGCAATTATTCATTTTTTTGGTATTTTGTCTTTCATATTGATGGGAACCAGAAGTTACAAAGGAAGTCTCACAGAATTTCATGCTGAACAGTTAAGGATAACCATTGCTTAAGGAAATAGCTTTTCTAGCACCCTCATTAGTGGTTGCTGACATGCTGTAGTGTAAATGCTGTGAAGCTTTTATATTCATAATTTGTATCTTAACTTCTTCTATTGTAAATCTGGAAAATTTTAATATCCACAAATATCTCTTTCTTATTTGAATCCTTCCACACACTGCACCTCAGAGACATCTTGTAGAAGAGATTTCCACAGGTGAATGAGGACACCTGAGGAAAACTATTCCCTTTGATGGAATGCTTTCCAATCTCTCTGTTTAATGAGATGTGCCTTTGGTGCTAGAGTGTGAAAGACAAGGTAAAAGGAACACTGAATTTTCTTGTCTACATAATTTATTCTAACTATTTTGAAAGCCTGTTTTATTCATACGATTTTTTAAATAAATACACCTGGCATTTAATTTGCTTCCTACATGAAAGTCACGCTATGCCTTGAAAAAATTGTGTTGACTATTTCTGGACGCTGCTGATTTCTGCCATAATTTTCTTTGAATACAGTACTGAACATAGCATTCTGGACACAATGCTCTCTCATACTGATCTCACACCATTTTTAGTAGGAAACTCCAGCCTATTCCTTATGCATGCCCCAACAAATGGAGAGCACCGTTTGACCCCAGAGAAGCAGTGCTACAAGGATGTAGACTGCAGCCTTGGAGGACTTCAGATCTTTGTGATTTTGAACCTAGGAACAGATATGGATACTTCAAATGAATCCTTCCAACATGCATTTGTTACCAGGAAACTTTTCACCATTATGTGGTTAATTACTCACATCTTTCTCTATGTTTGACAAAGAATATTTACCATTTGCATCTCCACCTTACTGACTTTGCCATTACCACATTGTCCATTAATCTACAAACCAACGGAGATATTTCTTGGCAGTAGATGCACACTGCTACAAGAATTTTTCTGCACTGGAAATGGCAGACTTGATGCTAAATTATGTAACTGGTTTTTTTGGATGCTTAGCCAGCTTGTCTGTTTGCCATGGCATGATGTTCTCAGTAATAGAGTACCTGATTGACTACTCTCTTGTTTGGATCCTGTCAAGAATGCTTTGAAAATCCAAGTGAAAACAGGCAGACAATTTTCATTTGTCCCATGTTTGCTGACATGCTCAAAGAGTGCTAATAGATTGAAGTGGTTTTGCAAACACCCTTGCAGTGTCCCTGTTATATCTCCAACTTTCAGATATTTTGTCATTCCACTCTTATTTTCATCACAGGTAACTAACGCTTCCTGCTGTGCTTTCCCAAACATTTATTCCAGAGGGCTGCCACAACATCTGCCAACTCCTGATTCTCCTTAGAGCTGACATCAGCCAGGCTGCATACTTTCTGCAGCAACTTAGCAGTTTTCTTCTTAAATTCATTCAGACCATTGGATGTACTGCATGACTTTCGTCAAATTGCTTAACTATTCTGTCTTGCCCTTTCCCCTCCTTCCCCTTTCTATAACAAGGCACAAGCAGTTATCTCCCCCACAGTGCGTTGGAGAAAGTTGCTTTGTTCATTTTTGTAAAGTTCTTTGAGTTCTTCAGAAGGAAGATGCTACAATAGTGCAAAGTACTATTATTCAAGGACTTACACAGTATTCCTAAAAATATGTATTTATGTATATATATTGGAAAATTTCAGTCCACCTTTAAAAATGTGAGTGAGGTCTATATGAAATGATTCTGTGATCAGCTCTGTTTCCAATGTATTTGCATGATACTGTGCTTAGGAAAGAATTGCCTCTATTTGGATGGATGCTCTAGATTAATTGTTTTATCCTATCCTTCCCCTGCAAACATCCCTTACATAGTAATATGTAATAACAAAGGGATTATGATCCCAGGCCAATAGCAACCTCTGGTTCCAATTTTTTTTTTTTCATATAATCTTTTCCCTATATTTGGGGTTGGTTTTTTGTTTGTTTGTTTGTTTTAATTCCATTTTTAACACCTTTCCATTCCTTTTCTGTTATTTTCTGCTGCTTGGTAGATTATGTGTTTTCCCCCTTGAATTTCCAGCAAAGATGAAACAAGATTATGATTTTTGCATTTGCTTATGCCTACACTCTCACAGCAGCATCAATGTTCAGGGAATAGGATTTACTCTGCCACTGTACACACTGGCTCCTGAAAGTTACTCTAGCCCTAATCAACGTGCCTCATATAGAACCTCCTCACATTATTCTTCTGTTGTTTAATGGCATGTTCCAATAATCCCTTCTTTGTATTTACACATTGCCAAACAACTACATTTTAACCTCAGGAGAAATTTCTTTTCTATTGTCATCTCTATGTCTCTGACAATTGCTGTGGCAATTTTTCCCGAGACACCTCCTTGCTATGTAGTAGAGACACTGATGACCTTCAGGTCAGATCCCTGAAAACATACAGCTCATTAATCAGATGAATAGGTGTGTTGACATCCTCTGAGTCTCAGACAGATGTCCAATCAGTATAGATGACCTTCCATCCAGCTACGCCCATCTCTGGGGCTTCTTCCAGAAGCCACTTCTCACCTGATGGCTCTTAAAACTGGAAATTACTGGCTTGTTTGTCCTGATGTCCACCCACTCTGCCTGGGCTATTGCCCCCAACAACCACAATTAACTGTGATTAACAAATCGTATTGGCACTGTTTCATTGCATGACACTGCCCAAGACCAGACTGCAGTTAAAGTTTGTTCCACCCTCAAGACTTAGCCTGGCCCTTGCTCCACAATAGCTTAGTGCTTTGATTTTCCTCCAGTGCTCTGCAGCGACTTTCCAGACCACATGTTTTTTCCTGTTGCTTGAGAGGGGAGTTTCCAATTGTTGCATCAAGGGTTTATTGATGTACTCAGATGCTTTGAGTTGGCTACAGGGAGACCCTCTGCCCCTGAGGTCCCTCTGCCACATCCTCTCCTTCTCACACCCAGCCAAGCCACACAATCCTCAGGGACTGGCAAGTATTAGTTCAGCAGTTGCCTTTTATAGCTTTTTTGAGGTAACTCAGATAATGACATCCAAGCTCTTTGAAGAAATGTTTTCTGGTCCATCCATCCCTCTCGCAAGTGGGATAGATGGCAGCAATTAATGCCAGGTGCCTGTGCCACTGTGAGGCAATTTGTGAACTGTATTTTGTCTGTTTTCTTGAAAGCACAAAATTTGTCACTTGTGTGAGTAATTTACTGCTAATTATGAGCTTACAATCTGCAGACAGAAAAAATCAGAGCCAATGACCATTTTCAGAGGAAAAGGAAAATTACTCCAAGTACTATGTAATTATGCACTTATCTGGGACTTGCTCCTGAGCCTTTGTAGAACATTGGTTTTCAACTTGAGCAAGTTTACGTATGATTGCATTAACGTAATGTATGTGGGAAGGGAGCGTGGCATATGCTAGAGAGAGCAAAACCCCAGAAGACTAATGGCAGAAAACTCAGATAGATGGAACCCAAGGTGGTAAGCTGCTGAAATTTCTTTCTCAGAGCCCAGCAGAGTGGTAATTCCTGGCTCAGGCTGAGCACCACTGTGCACCACTTCTGTACATCCTGCAACCCATCCACCTTTTGCTGTTCCAGTCCTTAACTCCTCACTGAACAAGTCTTGCCCCTCCTCTGGCCCATGTCACAGCCTGCTTCTTCCCATCCCAAGCTCATGAATGCACTCTGCTAAACTCAGCCCCATATGTTGTACCTAGCTGGTGAACACAAACAATGGAAAATAAAACCTCATTTTCATTCCTGCATTCATTTAATGCAGCATTGAACTGGGGTCATCAGAGTTGACAGGCCATCAGGCTAATCTCCTGCAGCACACAACTGTACAGTCAGCAGCTGGGCTTTGTTAATGCCCTATACTACAGCTTCATTTTTGTCCCCTTTGCAAGAAAGAGAGAATCAAAAATATTTCAGTGGATTAAGGCACACACCTACTGACTTCATAGCCTGAGGGCAAAGATGTGAGAGCCAGAGAGGTAAGAGATGTTGTCAGCTGAGATTTGAAATGGGATGAAGAGTCAGTGAGGCAGGAAGTTACAGGAAGGAAATGTTAAATAGTTAATTGAATTTGCGTGAGTGATTCCTTAATGATAAACTAGGGATAGGTAAATTAGAGAAATTAGAGATGGAAAAGACTTACTAGGTCCTCTACCCCCATAAAACAATTCAGATAAAATAACACACCTTTCCTGCTCACACATACCCCCACTCTCATTCATTACCGCTCATTTTCCATTTTGCCTATGTATACAAATACCCTAGACATCACTTGCATTTCAAGCCTAAGAGAAATATTTTCAGAAGTTTTTATTATTTATCATTTTTCTTTAAATAAAAAGAATGTTGTGCAGAACTAATTAGCATCCTCAGAGATGGGTATTCTTTGGTTATTCCTACTACCAGAGCAGAAGCAATATGTATTTGTACCTCCTTGTCTGTCTGCTCCCTCTGCTGCAAAACAGCTTTCCCTGGATGTAGAGTAGAAACTGAACTGAGCAGGAGCCCTAAGGCTGCCTGTTGAGATCCCTGTCTTGGCAGTGCCAAGCAGAACTTCTGGTTTTGCTACACAGACATTTATCTACCTGTAAATGGGCAGACGACCCAGACAAAAATCATTAGGCACAGGCCTCTAAGAGCCATAAAATAATCAGGATTAAGGCTTCCTGCTGAGTCAGTCACAGGAATAGTTTCTAGGCACCAGAGCTCTGTTGTTATGCAGGGATCATCATCCTTAGACCCAGCAGAACTCTTGCCAATGGCTCCAGCCACCTGTAGAAATCTGGTTAACCTTTGCAGAGGTTTTATCTGGGAGACTGTGGGAAGGGCTGTGCCAATTCTCTTGGGCATCTTTCATGAGTCAGAGCCTGTCTGGTACACTCTGGGTCTGCACAGCAGAGCACATACAAACCGAGTTTGGGCACTTAGCAGAATCTACAGGGATATTTTTGTTTTTCCAAAGACAATAATCAGCCTCTGGATAAAAAGTCATCTGTCAGGTTTCACTGCAGAAATATGAATGACTTAATTCTTCTCCTTCCCACTCATCAGAAGGGTAGTTTGGAACAATGCAAGTTTCACTAGGGGACTACCTAACACAATAAACTAATTTTCATTAACAATGGTCTGAAAATTTTAATGAATCTGCTTCATTCATGTTCATTCCAGTTTTGCCTTCTACTTTGTACCCACGCAGGATAAATGGAGTAAGCTGCCAGGTCTACCTAGGCAAAAAGAAATTTTAAGCAATTATTGCAGGAGAATGATGAGATGTTAAATTTACATTCATAGAAAAAGTACTTGAGGAACTAGTCCGAGATCAGAAGACCACTGAGAGATGACTTCCCTATCCAAACCTGTTTCTATTTTTGCAGTGTCTCCTTCAAAAAAACTGGCCATGCAAGGGGAACTGTGGACCAGACTTATTCCAGTAACTTCAAACTGTAAGTGCATTTGCAGAAAGAACAATCTGCCCATTAATGGCCTGAAAGAAAGGACAAATTAATTGAATGAATGATTGATTATGAATTATTCTCCCAGTCCTTCAAATCTCCAAATACAGTGTGAGTCCTTCCTAACCTAATCTCCCCATCAAATCTCACCTTTGAAAAGCAGTTGTGTTATTTGCCTAAATTCATGTGCTGAAACAAAAATGTTGGTTATGGAGTTGTGCCATCTCCCTTTCCTTCTGCTGAAAATATTTAACTTTCAGGTGACAGTTATGTAATTTAACCCTTGCCTTTCATTATTAATTAATTTTAACATGAAATATATAGGCTTTTTCCCATTCTGCTATATAGAACACTGGCCATAATTATGTCAGACGGAATTTTTTTCTCATTTTTTTTTGACAAAGTACCTATTAGAAACCGTCCTCCATGGAGCTGACAGAAGAAGTTTAAATGCATGAGTTATTCTGCCTCCTTATTTTTAGCCTACTTGTTGGCCATTTCCAATTACAGACATTTCCAGTGCCTTATGGTCTGTTGGCTTGAGTACTACTGCTCGTTCTGGGGTGATGGATCTCTGCCCCTGCAAACAATTCTGGTAAAATCAACAGACACAACAGTGAAGGTGAGTTTGGCCAGACCCTTTCCTGAGTTCCATTATGAATTTTCTCACTTGAGACAAGGCTATGATGCATATTTTACATGTCGGAAATGGAGCGTGGGAAAATGATATGCCCACTCACAGTGCTGGCAACAGCTCCTATGATTTCTTGTGACCAGGCCCCCTCTTCTCATGAGATCACCCTCCTTTTCACAGCTGTCAGTCCCCCCAAGACCTGAAACTTCCCCCACTGATTGTCCCTTCCACCCATGGTGCCTGTGTGCTGCCACTGTCTTTTCCCCTGCTTTCTAATGTGATTATTCTCACTCCTGTTTGCACACACAAATGAATCACTAATATCATCGTTTACATAATTAACATGCAATTAGCTTTATGAATATTTTAACTTCATTATGTAGTTACTTATTTTTATCTGTTGTGGGTAAGTCTAGTGCCCATCTCTGGACTGTTTATAAGGACAAGCCAACTTAGTCCAGTTCTCCAATTATGTTCTGTCGTTCTAATTTGGAACGGCGAAAAAGAATGACACAGACTCTCAAGGGAGTCAGAACAGGAGAAATCTTTAGTTTATTACTACAGGCCTGTTTTTATAGACAGATACGTGGAAAATACAGAAAGGAAACTCTTATTGGTTAGCAAATCAACACATCACCATCATTGGTCAGTGGCACAACACCCCCTGACCTTCTCTTGCAAGGAAAACAAGAGAACAGGCAAACAGCACCTGGCAGTTGTTTTCTGTCTTTGAGGATTGTTTTGAAATCCTCCTATGAATTTCCAGGCTAGCTCTCAGGCAGGACTGAGAAGCCATGCGGCCTGCAGTTTCTGCAGGCTCCCTGCAGCTTGCTCCAGAGCTAACATCCACAATGTTCAAGGGGCCTCTTTATACAATCCTTTCTCCCTCTCTTTACACATCACATCTATGATGGAAAGACTAGTGTTTATAGAAGCAGAACATGTCTTTTACTTCATCTTCCCATGAAGAAATTTCCTTAGAGATGAGACAGAAGCAGAGGGTGATGATATTGAATCATTCTGGATGGGTACATGGTGTTTCTGCTGACTTGATCAGGATGAAAGCTCTGCCTATGGGACAGGCTTCCCTGGCAGAGACATTTCCCACCTGTGTGTCTTTCCTGTTTTCAGCCTGCTGTATGGTGTAGTGCTGTTGTGCTCTCTTCACAGTTGGCAAATACCCTTCTCCATCATGTTCCCCACAGTCAGGATTTGTACCTTGGCAGAAGCATTATCTATGCCATGCAGTCATGGGATGGTTGTCTGTCAAGCCACTGACTGGCATGTGAAAAAGTGTCTAAGGTTGGCAAGGAAAACACAATCCTTTGGGCTCAGATGAGGGAGGAGATAAACACTTGCCCAAAAGTTCTGTATCAGGAATGGAGAAAGGAAGGGTGTCTGTCTTCCCTCAAGTGATCTTGTTGGCACATTTCACCCTCTTCCAGGGAGATATCTTGGCAAAACTTGACAGAAGCCTGCCTTAATGTGAAGTTCCCACCACTTCCTTCTCCAGGCCATCAGTTTGTAATTGCAGCTAGGGGTGAGGGGAAACAAGTGTGGGTGGGGAAAGAAAATTTGCTTGAGTGATCTTTTAACTTGGCTGCAAAGCAATAGGAAAAAGAGACTTCCTCAGTCTTACTAGATGGGCAGAGCAAAATCCTAATAGATGATGTCATCATTTTCTAGTTTGGACATGTGTGAGGGAAGATCTCACTCCCACCATCTTCTGAGAAGAAAACAAAATACATCTCTATGTTCGCTTGTTTACTGCCATCATCTCAGGAGCCTTCTTACTGACTCTTCCTTCTTGCTATCACCTGGGGAAGGCAACCATGCTTCCTACCCCATGGAGGCCTGGAGATACAGGCTGGGAAGTCATTTGGTCTCAGTGGAAATCCACACAGGAAGAGGGGAATGGACTTCAAAGATATTAACAAGAAGAAAATATCTCTGGGAAAATGCCACTGCAAAAGTTAAAAAAGCACTGAGCTTCAGGCTATGCTTTTTGTTGTTTAGAGTCAGCAAGGTTAACCAGAGAAATAGAGCAGAAAGTTGAGATTATTTGGAACAGCTACAGTTGGGTTTTCAAAGCCTTCTCACATACTTTAAAGAAAAACAAGCTTTATTTACGCAATGCATACTCTTCACTTCTTTAACCCAAAACTGGCTGTGCAGAGAAGGAGAGAAGTGAAATACTAAGGAGATGATAGCAAAGAACAAGAACAGAAATAATGAGGGATGTCTTAATGAGCTCCTCCACAATGCCAAGGGTTCTGTCCTTGCAGGGTTGTCATGCACTCTTCTTAAGGCTGCATCTTTTGACAGGATCTACCTTCTTGCCAAGGCAGGCCCTGAGCTCTCAGTCAGCTCTTTCCATCTCTGACTTGGCCTGTCAGGTTTGAATTCTGTTGATATATCACCAGGCTCCTGTCCTCACAGAGCAGCAGCTCTGTTCAATGAGGTAATGATCTAAGAAGATTTGTGCATGTGCATATTACAGCAGGGTCAGCCCATGCAATCCATGTAAAGAGCACTAAGTCTGCATTATTTGTCTTAATCTGGCACTCTTACAGAAGCAGCTGTTACTGGGCCTGAATATTTTATTGACAGGACAAATACAGCTAGGAGAGGAATCCATCCCAAAGTCAAGTGGACAGACTCCTATTGCTCAGTGCTGTGATTACTGAAGCTTAAGAATCAGGTTAACATTTGTTTGTCCTCATCCTTTAGCTTGACTGAAGCAGCCTTGTGTTGCAGGATTGATTCAGTCCCCACTTCATTTTGTAGCTACTGTGAATAGTTCCCTGTTATTCCTCAGAATTAGGGAGGGGAAGGCACTCTGTGCCCTCACTCAAGGTGAAAGAAAAGTATCTTTCCAGAGACAGAAGAGGTAAGTGATAAGATCCATCTGTTGTAAAACTTAAAGACCGTCATCTCTGCTTGTCATTGATTCCTTTCCCCTTGCACTTACTTTTCCCAGTGTCCAAGATGTGGCATGGGCCTTCCCAAAATGTTCCTGCTAATGTGGTGTACATGAGACAAATTCTCAGCCAGGGTAAACTGAAATAGAACAGTCAAGTCACTGACTCCAGTGGACTAGAGACACTTTAGTTCCAGGCAAATATTTTTTAACTTGAGACACAAGGCAAGACACCCTGCTACAGTCAGGAAAAGGACTAAGCATGTGGATGTTGGTGACAGGGCAGCATCCAGCTGGAAATATTTGTGCATGTGCCAAAGGGAACAAATACCTCCACTCCTCTAAGTCACAAGAGTAATGACCTTTATTTTGGGTGTGAAGGTCCCACCATGCAAACTATTTCATGATCCTTGGTTGTGACTCCAGAACCAGCTAGGTGCTGGAACCCTTTGTGCATGTAGCACACATAAATCTGACCCAACAGACTTGCTGCCTTTTTAAGTAATTTTAGGTTATCTTTGTAGAAAGTTCACAGGGATCCCATATTCATAGCTCCACTATACATCAGCTGGCAGGCTCAGAAGATGTTGAGGGCTGGGATCCTCACTGCTGGTGCTGGCTGGGGAATAATGGCAGAGCCCTGTGTGAGAAGCTGTTCTTCTCCTACCCTCTTGATAGAGAGATGATGAGATGATTTTAGTCACTGGTTGTCAATCTAACACCTTTCAGCAGCAGGAATTCTATTTAGAATAAAACAGTAGAGCCAAAATTGATAATCAGATGCAAACTATGTACCAAAGTATACAGATGATAAATATAAGATTTGCATAAAATGTTTATGTGTTATTCAACAACTGCTCTCTGTGGAGCCTAAAATAGTCTTTTAAGGATAGGAAACATCTCAGCTTCAATCCAGCATCTAAGTCTTCTATGAGAAGAAGAAATCCAGGGTGCCAATGCTGGCACAGTTTCTCTTTTGCAAGCAGTCAAGAGCTTCCCCCACTGTGGATGCTCTGGATGTGTATTTGGCCAGTCTCCAGCTCAAAACACTGTCCTTTTGACTCCACTGTTTTGTCGGAGTTTTGGGAACTGTGGTGTCTCTCACAGCCAAAGGGGACTATTCACCAGTGCTAACAGGCAACCTGCAGGTTTAAGTGTGTTAGCCACATCCTGATGCTCTGCAGTGTGGCTGCTGTGCATCTGTCTCGGTTCTAGAAGACAGGTGTCTGCTAGGGAGAGCAGGAGCCTCCCTTGGAATGAAAGAATGTAGACCCCCTCCCTCCGAATTATTATAAATTTGAAATCAAGGGGCTTTTAGGCAGAGATCTGGGGATAGGAATAACAGTTCTTTACTAGTATAACCAGGCAAACAAACAACAATAACTACAGCATTAGCAAGAAAACAGAACCAGGGACCCCGTGAGATGGGATGGAGGAGAGGCTTTGTTTCACAAACCCCTCGGGCGGGAAGTCCCGGTGCTCCTGCAGGCCTCTGAGGAGCAGTCGGCTGGAACAGCAGGGATGAGCTGAGATCCTGGGCCGGTGGATGAGGTGTATCAGCAGCTCCGCGGCGGTGGCTGTCACTGCCACACGTCCCGGCAGGACAGGGTGTGCGAGGCCACCAACAAAGAGGGGAGAAGGAGAAGAAGCAGCAGCTCCGTCTGGGTGATGGCGAAATTCCCTTCTCTCCGCAGCAACAGCTCCGTGCCTAAAAATGTCTTTCTCTGAAGCTGAAGAAAAAGCCCAACAAACTGTCCCCACCCTCCTTTTTCCTGCCCCCTTTTCCCCCCTGGGCCCGGCCACTCTTTGTCTTTTTTCAAGCACCCACTAAGTACCCACAGTGAGGTTGTCTCCGCAACTAATGGGTAAAAATTCCACAGGCAGGCCAGAACAACAACAACAAAAAAGAACACCTAACCCCCAACAACATCCTTGGGTGCAGATCTTCCCAAGGAGTGCAAGCAAGACGGCTTCAATGTGGGTGTCCTCAATGGCTCATTCTCTGCATCTCGGCATCAGCTGAGGACTTTTGGTACAACACTCAGAGGATGCCACCCTTGTATGGTGACTGTAGAGATCCCTCCTGCATGATACCAGCCAGCCACACTGTGCTGGTCGGGGCTGGCCACATCCTGGACACTGGGAAAAGTAAGTGCAAGAGGAAAGGGTGTTCTCAGGATGTAGAGGCTCTTTTCAAACCCTGAAGCAGTGTCACACAAATGAAAGGGAAAAACTGGGATTCTTCAGAGATGCCTGTACACACATGAGTCTGACTCATCTGTGGCTGCCCAGGGCCCTTCTGTCAGATGGAAAAGAGCTGAGCTGTGGCAGTTGCAGCAGCGGCTGCAGCCGCAGCAGTGCCCTATTCCCGTAATTCATCGCCATCTGCTTCTCCCAGTCAGAATATATAGCTATTTCCCCCCCACCAGATGGTTAAAAACATGATTTTAATAATGTTGATGATTTTTTTCTTCCATGCAATATTTTATTTATGATAGTTCTGGACCAATCTTAATTACAGTTCACCAAGGGAATTGTAGAACAGTCCCACCTTCTCCAGGTCTAGCTCCACATATTAGTTATTTTCTTCCAACAGTTATAGATAAGTGTAGATGTAGCCTCTCTCTTCCCCTTCCTTTCTTTTATTTTTATTTCTTTCTCTCCCACTGGATGTGTGTAGATATGTGAACCAGGGAAAGAAACAAAAAAGCTCATGCTTGAAACAGATTAGTTTGCATTACACAGCTGACAGGCTTTCTTAGAGAAGGCTGAATACTGTGAATTCAGCATTTCCCCTTTGATTGATTGTCTCTATGTCTTGGGAGATTAAAATTTGGCATTTTAAGTCACTCATGACAAGTCTAAAAGTAACAAAAATGCACCTGTGACATAAAATCAGGCCTAAGATAACTTATCCTTTCTTTCCTTGGCTTCATACATGTGCCTCTTTCATTTGCATTGCTGTTTACTTATTTAAGACAGACAGAGATTGTGGCATTTTTCACAAAGCATTTGATTATGTACTTTACAAGAGGTAACACAGCAGTTGCCCAGGATGGACAGTGTGCCCAAGACTACAAAACTTCCATTAACTGATACTGTCTTCCAGCAACTCCACTGACAATGATTTTGTATTCTTTCTGCCATACAAAATATTTTTAGATTGGTATTAACCTCTCTGTGCTTGTGTGGGTGGATGCATGTGTGTGTGTATATTATTACCCTTGGTATTAGCAACTGCAAAGTGTACCTGCTTGATTCGCTTTATAAACAAGCAGAATGTACTGAACATCAGTGAGCTCTGCTAAACACAGGACAGGCTCTGTACCTATGAGGAACGAGGAATCCCAGCTATGAGGAACGTGTAATCATTCATTCATGTTATTGCTTTTAAAATGTAAGAATGAGGTTACAATCTGTTTCTCTTTTAAAGGTCCATTTCAGTTCCCCTAAAATTTTGTCTTGTGAAAGACGTTTGGCTTGAAAAAAAACAGGCTGGCTCTGAAAGCAAGCAAGAATATTTGTGCATCATCTGAAGGAGAGCTTATCAAACAATATTGGAACAGTAGTTTATTAAAGATTTAACCCCTTTGACATTTTCATTTTTGTTTACTATTTTTTCCACATCCTGCTAGCTCAAGGATATGCTGTTTATTGTCCTTCAGATTTTTCGTATCATTAATTCTGGCTGGAGGCTCCAGCCACAGCTGTATTTCAAGAAACTAGATTATAATTGAGAGAAATTATTGATGATTTTGTTGATGACCTCTTACTTTCTTATTGATTTCACTGGAAATCATCAGCTTGATAGTATTCTCACAGAGCTCAAATGGAAAGGGGTCATTTATGTGACTGTCATGATCTCCTGGAGTTTAGCTGTGTGTGCCAAGAGCACAGAAGTAGTCCAATCCTGCTTGGGGTGAGCAAGCCACCCCAATTCCCAAGACTCCCCTTTCCACCCTAGCACAGTGAGATTGTATCATATTTACTGCTGCAGTTTATAGGGCAGAAGAATTCGTTTACTAGGAGACAGCCCATCTGCATCCTTCCACTGAAGTGGGAGGCTCCATTTGTGGCTATAAGATAATGATTCCAGACTCAGCTTTGTAGATAGAAGTTTCTCTACTTATTACAGACAGGGCTGGTTTCAAGCATGGTCAAAGCTGTTGGCTGCCAAAGCCAGCAGCCTTGTTTGCATGGCTGGAAGAGGTGGGGATGGCTGTGGCTGCAGCAGGCATGATCCCACTGTGCAGACTTTTCCCTCCAAGCTGCATGCTATAAAAAGGATAGAAAAGAAGCACATCCAGGGAGGGATCCACTCTGCTGCTGCCACAGGGTTGACTTGCTTTCCCAAGGGTGAAGTGAAAATCTTTGGGCTGCAAAATTAAATTTTATATACCCTGCTGATAAGCCTTAAGCCAACTCTGACTAAAGAGGTATCTTCACCTTCTTCTATTTTGATTACAAAGAGAGGGTTATTGAAAGTTTGATTCTGATTCCTGTTAAGAAAAAAAGTAAAGGAGAAAGACAACAAAATTACTTTTGCTTCAAGATTTTAGAGTTAAGTCTTACAATACAATATTTTCTGAAAGCGTTACTTGAGGAGGAATATTTTGAATCTAAAATCATTTATATTACCTCCACTGCAATATGTTTGCCACTTTTTTGTGAGCCTCTCTGAGTCCAACATAAATACATTATCCTGCAAAATCTTAGATAAAGGTAGGTTAGACATTGCTTCCGCAAAAGGCACTTTGCTAAATCAGGGATGATAAATGTAGAACTGCAGTTTGAAAGTGAAATGTGATCCTCTAGCCAGACAAACAAGGGGGGAAAAAAGTGCTCATATGAGAAATTTTTATTGGTAATTTCTTGATTAACCAATGCTCAGTTTCCAGAGAGAAAGGCATCTATTGGTACCTGAAAAATATTTTTTCTCAGGCATCTTTTATCAATATGACTGCTATTTTCAGGGACTCAGAGGTACATGGGGAATACAGAAGAGTATTCAGAACATGAGACATCTCACACAGGATGTTTGGAGCAGGGATGAGCTCACCCTCTGTCAGCTGCAATAACCCAACTCCATGTTACTTCCAAGACCAGGTGTGCCCAGGGCAGCTAGACTGGATCTTCAGGCAAAGGAAACACTTTTCTCCTTGTTCTTCCCTTACTCCCCATTCATACCAGCCATTTCAACTCCACTGGCTTCATTGCAAGGGCAGGACTGTAAGGGAATTAAGGCAGGGTGTGAGGCAAGTGAGAGGGTGTACAAAGTGGGAGGGAGGAAAATAAGGGCTAGCTGGGGAGAAAGAAGGGACTGAGCTGCCAGGTCCTGGGGACACTGCCCAGCCTCCCCCAAACAAGCCTCCCCTTGCCATACCCCTGGCCCAGGACCACATTTCAGCCCAACCAGGGACCACCAGTCCCTGCCCCAGCAAGCAATGCCTTCTTCATTCCAGCTTTCCCCAAGCTTCAGTTGTCCACTTATTCCCAGCATCTTTCCAGCAGTCCTTGTTTCTCCTCCCATGCTTCAAGCTGCCCTAGTGCCCCTCTTTCTTCCCTCCCCCAGGCCTTTTTCCAGCCTCTCCTTTCTCTGTCCACCCTATCAGCTCCTGAGTCAGTGCTGCCTGACTCCCCACTAGCTCCTCCCTCTCACCTGGAACTTGCTGGCTCCTGCAGTCCTCCCTAAAGCTTGGTCGAGAGGTGGCACCTGTCTCCCTCATTCTTCATGCCAAAGACCAGGAAAAATCAGAGTGAGAAAATCAGAGATATCTATTCCTCAGTGCCAGCATCACATGCCATGATACCTTCCAGCAAGTCAGAAATCGTGGTCTACCTGCAAATCTGAGGGCTGCTGAACAGCTGTAAATCTGATTCCAAATGGGTTTTGTTCCTTCAGAATACTGGTTTGTGCATCCTGATCGAACATGGTGTTGCTCTGTGTGAAATAGAAATGAATGGTTTATTATTGGCTTATCAGAAATCAGTACTGGAGGTTGTTCCTCACAATGCACTTTGATTAGAACAGATCAGACCAGCAGTGTTTCCTCCTGTCTCTGATTTAGCCCATCTGAAAATTATGCTATTTCCCACTAATTTTACTGATCGACATAGCTAATAGAGAAGTCTGTTGCTGCTGCTGCTCAAAGCCCTTGACTGATCTGCCTGGGGAAGTTTGGATGAAAGGGTTGGTTTAGCAAGGAGAAGCACCTCACCCTTCAGCCGAGAGCAGCCACCTGGGGAGCTGCATGAACAAACTCCTTTGGAAACCCATAGGGTAAGTGTGCAACGGTTCAGACATGAATTGATATGCCTTAAAACACTGCAGTGACTGGTGCATCCCTAGAAGGAGGTTCTAACAGAGGGAATTACATTTTAAGCTTTAGAAAAGGGCCACCTAAACAATAGGTAAGTCAAGCCCTATCTTGACTCCTGTGGCCCTGTATTTGGCTTTACCTCAGGCTGACACTCCATATCATAGTCTTCCCCATCTGTGAGGTGTTGCCACTGAAGATGAATAGATCACACAGACACAGCTCGAGGTGTGATGAAAGGAAGAGAAAGTTTATTTTTTCTCCCAGAATTTATAGGTTTCTGAGCATGGCCAGGGATTGGATGGTCAGGATAACACTTTCCCAACCGCACTGGCCATGAGAGATTTCCATCACAAGACGTGTAACAGAAGGAATGTATACATATCTCTATGTTTACAGTTACTGTCCTGGAAAAGTCTTAAAAAACTATGTCAGCAAGCTCAGAAGCTGAGTTTTCAGGGTGACATCTCACCCTTTTTGGTTTTAACAAAAAGAAAAAGAAAAAGAAAAAGAAAAATTAACAAAGAAACTAGCAACATTATAAATAGTCGAGAGGAAAAATAATAGGAAAATACAATACTCCATACAATCAGAAGGCTATAATTTCAGGGTGATATCTCACCCTTTCGTTATTACAAAAAAACAAAAAATAAAAGTGAAAACATCAACACCTGCTTGTGGATGGCTCTCAATTTGGTCACGGAGGCAGAATGCATGGCAAAATTGAAAGATGCCTGGGAAAGCTTCTGAAATGCTATGACACCAGCTTGTAATTCCACCAATTGGGCTGATCCAGCCTCATGACTCTCCAACACCTGCCACTCAGATCCATCCTCCCAGGTAGCAATGGCCTTTCCAGTCCTCCACAAACTGTCAGTAAAGATAGTGGGTCCTTGCACAGGCCCTGACTATGTGTGGGCCACAAAGAAAGGTCAATGATACCTGTGGCATGCAAATCTGGAGTGGTAAGGAAAAAACAGCGACATCAATGGAAAGATTAATGTGATAAACTTGACGAGCAGAAACTTCTCGCAGAACCTCCTCCAGCACCTACTGTGCCTCTGGGGTCAGTGTCAGAGGTGACTTTAAATCAGAGTCCCCCTTTAACATACCAAACAAGGGAGACAGCTGTGTCGTGGGCAGTCCCATTTAAGGATGCAACCATGTAAAAATCCATCAATATCTGGACATCATTCATTCAGTGTCTGCACTGAATGCAAAAATTGCACCTCCTGATGCAGGACTGTTTGTCCCAAAAATTATTTTGACTCTCAAATAATTTCAGGGAGGTTGTAGAGATGAGCAGCAGGAAACTGCTCGCAAACTCCAGAGAGGGCTAGAGCCCCATATCATCGGCAAATGATGGCAAATTTTCGCATGCCTTATGGCAAAATCTCCATTAATATCTCTGTGTGGGCTCAGCATTAATGATAGCTGGCACCAGAAAGGCAAATTTCAGTCTGCCATCGGGATGCAAAGGAATTGTAAAGAAACAATCCTTCAGATCCACAATGAGAACTAGCCAATCAGTGGGAAGCATGGCAGGTGAAGCCATGCTAGCTGGCAACATCCCCATGCTTTCCATCATAGCATTAACTTTCTGGAGGTATTGTAGCAACCTCCATTTCCCAGACTTCTTCTTGATACAGAAAACAGGAATGTCCCAGGGACTGGTTGAAGGCTCCAGATCACCATGATCCAACTGTACCTGCATCAAGTCACGGAGGGTGATTAGTCTATCATGAGAGAGGACAACAGAATCTGCTGAACAAAGAGTCAATCTCAATTTCTTCTTTGCATAGAATGTGTCAGCATTGGGTCCAAGGGTCACTCCAGGGGCCTGTCAGCAAACCTGACAATCGTGATGTCCATGCCAGTATCAAGAAGCCCACGGAGGCTAATCTCTGACAGCATCTCACCAAGGATGGACCAGGTGCAGACCCGTTCAGGATGATCCCTGGCTGTCAGAACAGCAGTCCGTGAACCCAGGGAGGTCCAGGGAACCCGAAGCCACCATCTCCCCGCAGCTGGTTCTCAGCTCTGCAAATACAAGACTCAGAAGGCACAAGGTGAGCAAATCCGGGTCCTGCAGGGATAGGAACAGGAGGGGTGAGTGCGGAACCCATGGCAGAAATAAGTCCCAGGAAATCCGAATCAGCATCTGCTAGGTGAACAATGATGCCCTGAGCAGTGGTATTCAACCACACCACAAGAAGAGCACTCATGCCCTCACCTATTGGACCAAAGCATTTGGAAGCACATGGAATGCCTGATACGCTCAGCTGCACAGTCATGTGACAGGAGGACAAAGTCCACAGGCCAGCTGAAGAGGCTCCAGCAGCTCAGGCCCTTTGCCCATGGAGGCCACCAGCTTCGCCCCCGTGGCAGCACCACCCGAGACAGTAGTAACCAGCTCAGGACCCCAATCCGCCGCGGCCATAGGAAGCGGCAGGGGAGTCTCTTCCCCAGTCACAGGCTCGGGTGATGCCCAGGAACCCGAGGCAGGGTGGGTTGGAGCCAGCTCAGCACGGCCCGCCTCCAGCACCAGGGCGGGGCAGGACCTGCGGGGCCGTGGCACCGTCCCGCTTCTCCACTGGAACAGCGTGTGCGCGTGCGGCCGCCGGCGCGGAGCCTGGGCCTGTCCGGTCTCCCCCCGCGGGGCAGGGCACAGCCCAGCCGCAGCAGGGACATGGAACCGACTCTGAGGCATTCCCCAGGGCCGGCGCCACCCCCCGTTCAGGCAGCCCCTCATCGCTCTGCTCTGGGAGACCACACGAAGGAGGTGACCCTGCCCCAGGCTTACACCACCGAGGCACTGGCCAAGGCGGGATTACACCTACTGGTTCCCTAGTGCCCCCGTTCAACCCACTGGGGGCCCCGGCGATCCCAGGGGAGCTGACCTCGGGACCCGAGACACAGCTGCCCCCCGGCTCCGTGCCACCGGGGGAGAGGGAGAGGGAGAGGGAGAGGGAGAGGGAGAGGGAGAGCCCCGCCCTGCTCCCACAGCTGGAGCCAGAGCCAGACCTCTCACCCAGGGCAGAGGAAGCAGCTCTCGATCTGGAATAAGAGGACGTGCAACTCCTCAGAACGCGGTCACACCTTCGCCAGATCCCCAGCAGCCGGGCCAGATGGGGGTCCCAATATACCACCAGAGCCTCCATCAGGGAATCGCCTAATGCGTCCCAAGCCGGCTTCGAAAGAAGCACCCCAACCACAGGGAAAAACCCTTCAGCTCTTCCGTAAGTATACAACTGCCGAAAGTCAGCATTCAAATCATCAATCTGTGCCCGATCCAAAGCAGCACGCCGCAACCTTACAACCAGGGCCTCTGCAGGAGAGAACCCAAAAGCAGCCATAGCTACAGGCTAGAGAATGCCTCGCAGCGTCACCTTCAACACACATCAGGGGTCACCAGATGTTGCTGCTGGAGATGAATAGGTCACACGGACACAGCTCGAGGTGTGATGAAAGGAAGAGAAAGTTTATTTTTTCTCCCAGGATTTATAGGTTTCTGACCACGGCCAGGGATTGGATGGTCAGGATAACACTTTCCCACCGCACTGGCCATGAGAACTGTCCATCACAAGACGTGTATCAGAAAGTATGTACACATATCTATGTTTACAGTTACTGTCCTGGGAAAGTCTTAGAAAACTATGTCAGCAAGCTCAGAAGCTGAGTTTTCATGGTGACTGTGAGGTACCAAGCAATGGTGTATGCTAAAGCTGGTTCCTCCCAACATCTTCAAGGCTCAGTACAAGATCACCTGTGTGCCCAGCACATCACTCTGGAAGCAGCAATAGCAACAGCCATCGAAGTCCTTGACTTTAGTATCAGGCTAGCATGATTAGCTATTTTTCTTCTGAGGCCTAGATGTAACTGAGAAATCAATCAAACTTAAACATCTGCCAGCCTATGAAGGGTGGAAAAGGTGGAGGCTCCCAGCTGGTTGTATGATCTGTCATTTCTCTGGTCTGAAAGGCAGGAAGAGGAGAAATGTCTTTGTTCCACATCCCTGCAAACTTTCTTGGCATAATGAGCTAGCCAACTAATGAGCAAGTAATTATACATTGGAATACACAGTTCAGCGGCAATGCTGTCTGTCTGCAGCCATGCTGAGCAATGAGGCAAGAAAGTACTCAGTTCCAGCTCTGCTCATCTCTCTGCCTTTCTGTCTAAGTTTGGGTGAGTCACACCTCAGCTATGTGATTCAGCCCCCTCCTCACACAGTGATATGCTCCTTCATGCTCACTTTTGATTAGAGCTGCAACTCCTGGCTGAGACAGCCATGCCAGCAGAACCCCTCTGTGTGAGTGTGGGTTCACTTGTGTTCATTTGGAGCAGTGAGGAGATAGGGGATCCTGGCAAGAGAGCTCTGCTGGTAAACTGCCTCCCCAGGGGCAGTGTTTCAATGTTACACAGAACTCATACACCTGTCTTGTGTCCCCAGGTAGCCCCAGCCAGCAATTCCAATGAAAAATATGTTGGTAAAGGGAGTTGTTTTTTCTGTAATTTCCTCCCAGTAAGGTTTTTCTGTTAATTTCTTGTATGTAATGTCTAGTTTTACAGTAATGCTTCTTCTAACTCTGAATTGCTGTAGAATTGTGTTATAAACATGGTAAGTTGACACAGGGTACTTCACCGTGGATTTACTAAAATGGATCAATTTACGAAGGAAAAACAAGGATGCTGCTGTGCCTTAAGAATGTGAGCATATTTAAGCATAGAGGCAACATGGAATTGTGTTTCAGACTCACCCCAACAGTAAAGAGGAAGCAGCAATCCTTGGTGCATGTGTGTGTATGTGTGTGTGTTGTGTTTTGCATCCATTCAGCAAGTGCAGTTCTGACCATTTTCTCTTCTTTGCACATTTCTTTTGCAACTTCTGGATTTGTGCAATGAATTTCTAAGATATTTTCACTTCAACAGGCAGTTGGTTAAAAATGTAGTTGTAGTGTACCATGAGACAGAAAAGAATTTATGTGAGTGTGTGTGTGTGTGTGTGTGCGTGTGTGTGTTTGTGTCTGTGTGTCTGTGTCTCTGTCTGTGTGTGTCTGTGTGTGTACATACAGGTTAACACCAAAATAAAAATTACTGGATTCTTGAGTCAAGTATTGTAGCAGTGGCAAACAACACCTGAAAATGAAGAGGCAATAGCAACTTTTAAGGGTAACTTATAGACTGTATGTAATATCCAACAAGGAAACTACTTCTGCACAAGTTAACTGAAGGGGTTTTAGTCTCAAACTCACTGAAAGCAGCTGAGCTTTGTATGCTACTTTTGCACCATGGGCTAGATTTGGGTCATGAGAAGGGAGTGGCTTTTAGATTAGGTCAGAGGGGCCAACTACCCATGACATTTTTGTGTTCCACATTTCTCAAAGCAGCTGGACTTCAGGCACCCAAGTCTCCTTAATGTCATACAGGATCAAAACACTGAGATGAAATAATGTTTTTATACAAGTGGTATATGTGCAGAGACTGCTGAGGAACACAGATGAGGGCTGAGAGACCCAGTCCTCGCAGATGAGCTCAGAGCATCCTCCCTCATGGAAGTAAGATTTGCAGCACTCTATCCCTCCAGACCTCATCAGCTTACAGATCCAAAGAAGGAAAGTTCAGTGGCACTGAGACATGCCTTGCCCAGTAAGTAACTCTTTGCATTCTCTCCTCAAGCCTGTGTCCTGGGGTGACTTTATAATGCTTGTATCCCCAGTCACCTGGTCTATGTTACATATTAAGTTCTGCACCTTTAAGACTGGCTCTGAGAGCGAAGTCGGGGAAGAAGTGCGCAGTTTGTGTTGAAGAAAAACACTCACTCCCCTTCATCCTGCTCCTGGACAGTGGTGTCTGCAGCACGGACAGACAGTGGGTCAGAGCTTCTCTCTGGCTTTTAGTTAGTGTTAGCTAGCTAAGGCAGAGGAGTTCCCTGGACCTTTTTTTTCTTTTTTCCCTTGGATCTGTTCAAACCTGCTCTGGACTGAAAAACACCCAGCCAAACCCCAGGAGCTCACACCTGTGGTCCACCAGGGCCTGGGCCTCAGCAGTTTCCGGTGCCAGAGGGACTAATAAAAACCTGAGCAAGCCGAGCTATACCACATGAAAAGGACTTTTCTTCCTGGATTTGCCATTTCATCAAACAGCAAGAGGTTTTATTATTTAATATTATTCAATTTCTGTTAAATAAACAGTTTTTTTCCACTTCTCTCCAAGGAAATATATTTTCCTGAACCAGTTGAGGGGAGGGGCTGCTTGGATTTGCTTTACTGGGAGGACACTATTTGGAGGCTCTTTCCCATATTTGCCCTAAACCAGGACAAATAGAGTTCTTGGCACCTAACACGTGGCTTGAGAAAGTGGGAAAAACCTGTACTGATTACTGATTGTATTTTGGTTGTACTTACTCTGTATTGGGATAGAGCAGTCAGTAGCCATGTAGTTTGCATGCATAATGTCTCTCGGGGTGGAGGCCTTCCTGTGGTTCTAGTCCCTAGAGATTTTCGAGGTTTTAATACCTTTCTGGTCCCTAGGTTTATTTTCTTTCCTGGAGGTATTGTCCCTAACACGTAGCTTTTACAGTAGAGGGGCATGGATTAGAATAGCTATTGGGCTGGGCTCAGTGATAATGATTTATCGGAAATTCAGAAAGATACTGAAGTTTGCGCCAGGTATGTTTGGCCTATGGTTTCTTCGTCCAAACCTGCCTCTCAGTCCCAGTAGCACATTTTGG
>NW_005087747.1:186149-236660 GCF_000331425.1 Pseudopodoces humilis | reverse complement strand
GGGTTTGGGGTTTTGGAGATTGGGATTTGGGGTGTGGGATTTAGGGTTTGGGATTTGGGGTTTGGGGTCTGGGTTTGGGATTTGGGGTTTGGGGTTTTGGAGATTGGGATTTGGGGTGTGGGATTTGGGGTTTGGGATTTGGGGTTTGGGGTCTGGGTTTGGGATTTGGGGTTTGGGGTTTTGGAGATTGGGATTTGGGGTGTGGGATTTGGGGTTTGGGATTTGGGGTTTGGGGTCTGGGTTTGGGATTTGGGGTGTGGGATTTGGGGTTTGGTGTTTGGGGGTTTTGGAGATTGGGATTTGGGGTTTGGGAAAGGGGAGGGGACAGTGCCCAGGGGTGGCTGAGGTGACAGCGGAGCGCTGCGTGACGCTGGTGACCATGCCAGCAGGGTGACGTGTCCCCGTGACCCCAGGGTGACGTGTCCCCGTGTCCCCGTGTCCCCAGGGTGACGTGTCCCCGTGACCCCAGGGTGACGTGTCCCCATGTCCCAGTGTCCCCAGGGTGACGTGTCCCCATGTCCCCGTGTCCCCAGGGTGCTGCAGAGCGCCGTGCTGCTCTCCGACAGCCGCCTGCACCTGTTCCTGCAGAGCCAGCTGCCCCCGGCCGCCATCGAGGCCTGCGTGCAGGGCCGGGCGCCGCTCTCGGTGACACAGGCCATCGTGCGGCACGCGCGGGGACAGCGCGGGGACAGCGCGGGGCTGGCCTGGGGACAGCGCGGGGACAGCGCGGCCATGCCCGGAGCCAGGTAATGACCGGGGTATCCCGGCTGGGATTGTGGGACAGGGACAGGAGGAGCAGCCCGGGAATTCCTGGCTCCCTCCCTGCGGATCCTGGGAATTCCCGGCTCCTTCCTGTTGATCCCGGGAATTCCCGGCTCCTTCCCTGCGGATCCCGGGCCAGAGGAGCCCAGGCAGGGAGGCTGGAATGTCCCTGGGATGGGAATTTCCTCCCTCCTGGGATGGAGCTGCCCAGGAGATCCGGACATTCCCTGGATCCCTTTTCCCGCTCTCTTTTCCCAGCTGGGCCGGGCTGGGAAGCGCCCAGGGCTGCCCGGAGAGCTTTTCCGACTGGAGTGACTTCGGCATGGACGAGGCGCGGCCGGAGAGCCCGGAGCGTCCGGCCGGACACGGAGTGACCCCTCTGGAGAGCCCGGAGCGTCCGGCCGGACACGGAGTGACCCCTCTGGAGAGCCCGGAGCGTCCGGCTGGACACGGAGTGACCCCTCTGGAGAGCCTGGAGCGTCCGGCCGGACACGGAGTGACCCCTCTGGAGAGCCCGGAGCGTCCGGCCGGACACGGAGTGACCCCTCTGGAGAGCCTGGAATTCCCGGCTGGACACGGAGTGACCCCTCTGGAGAGCCCGGAGAAGCCCCGGGATGTCCGGCCGGGCATGGAATGACCCCTCTGGAGAGCCTGGAATTCCCGGCTGGACATGGAGTGACCCCTCTGGAGAGCCCAGAATTCCCAGAATTCCCGGCTGGACACGGAGTGACCCCTCTGGAGAGCGCAGCATTCCCAGAATTCCCGGGAATTCCAGGAATTCCAGACACCCTCAGGCCCCACAGCCCTCGCTGGGAGAGGGATCAGCGCGGAGCCCCGGGATGGACGGACTGGGAGCGCTGGGAACGCGGCTCCATTGGAGATTCCCGATATTCCCTGGCATTCCCTGGGATCCCCTGGTATTCCCAGCACTGTTTTCCTTGCTCTGCTCCTGCCTCCAAACCCTCTGGAATTCCCAAAGCGGGACAACCCGAGCCGAGCTTCCCGGCGGGAAGAGGGAGGGATGGGGCTGGAATTTGTGTCCCCCTTCCTGCTGGGGCTTTTCCAGGGATTTTTGGGAAAAGCGGGAGCGGCTCGGGGTGGGGTTGGTGCCTCCCCCTCCCTCAGCACGGGGTGTGGGCAGGAAATAAAAAACAATAAAAATTAAAATACAGTGAAATTAATAAAAATCCTTGGAATTAAAGCGGAACTGGAGGAGGCTCTGCCGGGGGGAGGAGCCGGGAATTCCGGGATTGAGGGAATTTGGGAATGCCGGGAGGGGTTCAGGGCCCCGAGCGCGGCTGCGATTGGCTGAGCTCGTGAATATTCATAAGCACTCATTAATATTCATGAGCATGCAGTGAGGGGAGGGAATCCAGGGATCTGATCCAAATCCTGGGATCTGATCCAAATCCTGGGATCTGATCCCAGCCTGGGGATCCGCTCCCGAGGGATTTGAGCCGAGTTTGGGGAATATCAGAGGGATCTGGGCCCAGTTTGGGAATCCCAGCGGCATTTGGGAATATTTTTTGGGAATTCCGGAGGGATTGGAGCCCTTCCACCATGGAGCGGCCCCGCAGCAGGTGCGGGAGGGGAGGGAGACCAGGAAAAGCAGGAAAAGTGGGAGGAGGATGAACTGGATTCGCCCTCACAGCAAAGGGGCCGATCATTCCTGATCATTCCCGATCATTCCCGGCCATTCCCGATCATTCCCGGCCATTCCTGATCATTCCCGGCCATTCCCGATCATTCCCGATCATTCCTAATCATTCCAAATCATTCCCGATCATTCCCGGCCATTCCCGATCATTCCCGGCCATTCCCGATCATTCCCGATCATTCCCAGCCATTCCCGATCATTCCCGGCCATTCCTGATCATTCCCGATAATTCCCGATCATTCCCGATCATTCCCGATCATTCCCGGCCATTCCTGATCATTCCCGATCATTCCCGATCATTCCCGGCCATTCCCGATCATTCCGGATAATTCCCGATCATTCCCGGCCATTCCCGGCCATTCCCGATCATTCCCGATAATTCCCGATCATTCCCGATCATTCCCGATCATTCCCGACCATTCCCGATCATTCCTGACCATTCCCAGCCATTCCCGGCCATTCCGGATAATTCCCGATCATTCCCAGCCATTCCCAATCATTCCCAGCCATTCCCGGCCATTCCCAGAGGAATTTTTTTGGAGAGGAAAAAGGGATTTATTGAGGGAGAGCGCCTGGATTTGGGATTTCAAGGGAATTTGGGATTGAGGCAAGAAAAGCGGGATAATGAGTGCGGGAGATCTCCAGGGAATTCGGGATTTTTTTGGGAAGAGCGGGATGCGTGCCTCAGTTTCCCCATGGAATGGCTCCCGGAGGGGTTTTTGGGATAAATCCGCTCGGTGCCAGCGCCGTGGAGGCTCTGCTGCGTGAATCCCATGGGATTTGTGGGATCTGTGGGATTTGGGATCCAGGGAATGCCGCGGGCTGCCACCTCCTGCTCCAGGGAAAACGGGACATGGAGACCGCGGGGATGGATCCATCCCCAAATCCCAAATCTGCACCCCAAATCCCACATCCCAAACCCCAAACATGACCCCAAACCCAAATCCCCAAACCCCAAATCCCCAAACCCCAAATCCCAAACCTGACCCCAAATCCCAAACCTGAACCCAAATCCCAAACCCCAAACCCCAAATCCCAAACCCCAAACCTGACCCCAAACCCCCAAATCCCAAACCTGACCCCAAACCCCAAATCCCAAATCCCAAACCTGACCTCAAACCCCAAACCCCAAACCCAAACCCCAAACCTGACCCTAAACCCCAAATCCCAAATCCCAAACCCCAAACCTGACCCCAAACCCCAAATCCCAAACCCCAAATCCAAAACCCCAAAGCCCTAATCCCGAACCCCAAACCCCAAACCCCAAATCCCAAATCCCAAACCCCAAATCCCAAACCCCAAATCCCAAACCCCAAACCCCAAATCCCGAACCCCAAACCCCAAACCCCTCACCTGTCCGTGTCCGTGTCCCGCTCACTCCTCCAGGTCGAAGGCCGGCGCCAGGAATTCCCTCGGGACGATCCCGATTTCCTGGCCGAGCTCCCCGACCCACCAACCATAGCCGGGGTATTCCTGTGGGACCGGGATTGGGGTCAGGCCTCCAGATCCCACAGAAACACCCCAAATCCTGCAAAAATACCCCAAATCCTGCAAAAATAACCCAAATCCTGCAAAAATACCCCAAATCCTGCAAAAATACCCCAAATCCTGCAAAAATACCCCAAATCCTGCAGAAACACCCCAAATCCCGCAAAAATACCCCAAATCCTGCAAAAATACCCCAAATCCCGCAAAAATACCCCAAATCCTGCAAAAATACCCCAAATCCCACAAAAACATATCCAAAATCCCACAGAAACACCCCAAATCCTGCAAAAATCCCCCAAATCCCGCCAAAAAATATCCAAAATCCCACTGAAATAACCCAAATCCCACAAAAATGCCCCAAATCCCACAAAAACACTTCCAACATATGCTGAATCCTGTAAAAATACCCCAAATCCCACAGAAATCCCCCAAATCTCGAAGAAATACTCAAAATCCCACAAAAAAATCCCATATCCCGCAAAAAAATCCCCAAATCCCATAAAAAACACCCCAAATCCCACAGAAATCCCCCAAATCCCTTGGCCACTCCGCCAATCCTAATCCCAATTTAAAACCCATAAAAAAAAATTCCTTCTCTGCTCAATCCTGGGATAAACCTCGGGATAAATCTCGGGATAAATCCTGGGATAAATTTTGGGATAAATCCCGGGATTTTTGGGCATCCAGATGGAAAAAAAAAATGCCAATTTAAGGAAAAAAACCCCAAATTTATCCCAAAACCCCTCGGGCCGAGCGGCGCCTCGGCCGCTCTCGCAATCCCAATTTAAAAAGGAGGAAAAATTCCTTCTCTGCTGAATTCCGGGATAAATTTTGGGATAAATCCCGGGATTTTTGGGCATCCTTAGGGACGGGATAACCCCGCGGTCGGGGCCGTGCTTGGGCTGCCGGGGAGGATTAAAAGCTCGTTAAAGGCGCTCGGCGCTGCCCAACGGCATCGCGCAGATGTTCGCTAATTACGTTAATTTCCGTGAAATCGTTAACGCCGAGCCCGGCCGAACTCCGCTGCGCTCCTTCCCGGAATTCCCGGATTTTGGGAAGCGGGAGAGGAGGAGGAGGAGGAGGAGGAGGAGGAGGAGGAGGAGGAGGAGGAGGAGGAGGAGGAGGAGGAATGGGTTTTGTTGGGTTTTGTTGGGTTTTGTTGGGTTCTGTTGGGTTTTGTTGGGTTTTGTTGGGTTCTGTTGGGTTTTGTTGGGTTTTGCTGGGTTTTGTTGGGTTCTGTTGGGTTTTGTTGGGTTTTGTTGAGTTTTGTTGGGTTTTGTTGGGTTTTGTTGGGTTTTGTTGGGTTTTGTTGGGTTTTGTTGAGTTTTGTTGGGTTTTGTTGGGTTTTGTTGGGTTTTGTTGGGTTTTGCTGGGTTCTGTTGGGTTCTGTTGGGTTCTGTTGGGTTCTGTTGGGTTTTGTTGGGTTCTGTTGGGTTTTGATGGGTTCTGTTGGGTTCTGTTGGGTTTTGTTGGGTTTTGTTGGGTTCTTTTGGGTTCTGTTGGGTTCTGTTGGGTTTTGGTTCGTTAAGGCCTTAACGAGGGCTCGGCTGCGCTGGGATTGGGGATCGGGAGGGGTTTTATGGGATGGGTGGGAAAAGGGATTCCGGGAGGAAAAGGGGATGGGAAGGGCCGGGTGCGTGCCTCAGTTTCCCCATGGAATGGGGAGAGCACTGGGAAGAGGAGCGGCGTCCTCCCCATTCCCAGGAATCGGGAAATCGGGAATCTGGTGCCTCTTCGGGGTCGGGAATTTGGATTTGGGGGGAATTGGAATTCCTGGGAATTGGGTTTGGGGTCATCCCGTTCCCAGGAATCGGGAAGTCGGGAATCTGGTGCCTTTCCAGGGTTGGGAATTTGGATTTGGGGTCACCCCAGTTGTGTCCTTCTCATCCCGGGAATTCCCAAACTGGGAATCCCAAACCAGGATCCGCGTGTCCAGCAAGATCCACCCGATCCCAACAGGATCCACGTCCCATCCCATCGGGATCCACACTTCCCAGGGATCCAGGACTTATCCAATCCGCGATTCCCATAAAAACCCAAACCAGGAAATCCGGGGTTTACCCAATCCACGATTCCCAGAAAAACACCCAACCAGGGATCCAGGATTTGTCCAATTCACGATTCCCATAAAAACCCAACCAAGAATCCAGGATTTATCCAATCCATGATTCCCACAAAAACACCGATCCAGGGATTTGTCCAATCCACGATTCCCATAAAAACCCAACCAAGAATCCAGGATTTATCCAATCCATGATTCCCATAAAAACCCCGAACCAGGGATGAATCCAGGATTTTTCCAATCCACAATTCCCATAAAAACCCAACCAAGAATCCGGGATTTATCCAATCCACGATTCCCATAAAAACCCCGAACCAGGGACGAATCCAGGATTTTTCCCCCCCTCCGGAGGGACCCCCGGGGGCGACTCCGGGGCACAAACTCCATCCCTGGATCCCGGCCAAGGCTCCGTGTGTAATTCCGCGGCCGGGGAAATGTTTCATCTGCCGGCGCAGCTGCTCCGCCGTGCCAGTAATGCTCCCCTAAATCACCGCTCCCGGTGTTCCCGGTGCTCCCCTAAATCACCGCTCCCGGTGTTCCCGGTGCTCCCCTAAATCACCGCTCCCGGTGCTCCCGGTGTTCCCGGTGTTCCCGGTGTTCCCGGAGCTCCCCTAAATCACTGCTCCCGGTGTTCCCGGTGTTCCCAGTGATCCTGGAGCTCCCGGTGTTCCCGGCGCTCCCCTAAATCACCGCTCCCGGTGTTCCCGGAGCTCCCCTAAATCACCGCTCCCGGTGCTCCCGGTGTTCCCGGTGCTCCCGGTGTTCCCGGAGCTCCCCTAAATCACCGCTCCCGGTGCTCCCGGAGCTCCCCTAAATCACCGCTCCCGGTGTTCCCGGTGTTCCCGGTGTTCCCGGAGCTCCCCTAAATCACTGCTCCCGGTGTTCCCGGTGTTCCCGGTGCTCCCGGTGTTCCCGGAGCTCCCCTAAATCACCGCTCCCGGTGCTCCCGGAGCTCCCCTAAATCACCGCTCCCGGTGTTCCCGGTGTTCCCGGTGTTCCCGGAGCTCCCCTAAATCACTGCTCCCGGTGTTCCCGGTGTTCCCAGTGTTCCCGGCGCTCCTGGCGCTCCTGGCGCTCCCCTAAATCACCGCTCCCGGTGTTCCCGGTGATCCTGGAGCTCCCGGTGCTCCCCTAAATCACCGCTCCCGGTGTTCCCAGAGCTCCTCTAAATCACCGCTCCCGGTGCTCCCTGTGCTCCTGGTGCTCCCGGCGCTCCCGGTGCTCCCCTAAATCACCGTTCCCGGTGTTCCCAGTGTTCCCGGTGCTCCCGGTGCTCCCGGTGCTCCCGGCGCTCCCGGCGCTCCGGTTCATCCCGAGTGCAGCCGCTGCCGGGGCTCCCGGTGCTCCCCTAAATCACCGCTCCCGGTGTTCCCAGAGCTCCTCTAAATCACCGCTCCCGGTGCTCCCTGTGCTCCTGGTGCTCCCGGCGCTCCCGGCGCTCCCCTAAATCACCGTTCCCGGTGTTCCCAGTGTTCCCGGTGTTCCCAGTGTTCCCGGTGCTCCCGGCGCTCCCGGCGCTCCGGTTCATCCCGAGTGCAGCCGCTGCCGGGGCTCCCGGTGCTCCCCTAAATCACCACTCCCGGCGCTCCCGGTGCTCCCGGAGCTCCCGGCGCTCCCCTGAATCACCGCTCCCGGTGTTCCCGGAGCTCCTGGTGCTCCGGTTCATCCCGAGTGCAGCCGCTGCCGGTGTTCCCGGCGCTCCCGGCGCTCCCGGCGCTCCCCTAAATCACCGCTCCCCGCGCTCCCGGTGCTCCCGGTGCTCCCGGCGCTTCCCTAAATCACCGCTCCCCGCGCTCCCGGTGCTCCCCGTGCTCCCGGAGCTCCGGTTCATCCCGAGTGCAGCCGCTGCCGGTGTTCCCGGCGCTTCCCTAAATCACCGCTCCCCGCGCTCCCGGTGCTCCCGGAGCTCCCGGCGCTCCCCTAAATCACCGCTCTCGGTGCTCCCCGCGCTCCCCGCGCTCCCGGTGCTCCCGGCGCTCCCGGAGCTCCGGTTCATCCCGAGTGCAGCCGCTGCCGGGGCACGGCCGAGGGATGGGAACCGTTCCCGGGAATTTGGGGGTTTTGGGATCATCGGGTTGTGGGGAGAGAGAGGAGGGGAAGGAATGGAAGTGAAAATAAAATTAAATTAAAATAAGAGTGAAAATAAGAATAAAAATAAGAATTAAAATAAGAATTAAAATAAGAATAAGAATAAATATAAGAATAAGAATAAATATAAGGATAAAAATAAATAGAAGGATAAGAATAAAAATAAAAATAAAATAAAAATAAAAGGAATAATAAAAAAAATAAGAAAAAATAAGAAAATAAAAGAAAATAATAAAAGAAAATAAAAGAAAATAATAAAAGATAATAAAAGAAAATAAAAGAAAATAATAAAAGAAAATAAAAGAAAATAAAAGAAAATAATAAAAGAAAATAAAAGAAAATAAAAGAAAATAATAAAAGAAAATAAAAGAAAATAAAAGAAAATACCTGTGGGAAGTTGCTGGGAGGGTTTGGGGGTTCAAAAGTGTCGGATTTGGGGGTTTGGGGGTTCAGGAATGTCGGATTTGGAGCTTCAGGGGTGCAGGGATTCGGGGGATGCTCGGATTTGGGGCTCAGGAGGATCCGGGGGTCCCGGGGGGGTTTCGGGGTTCAGGGATACCGGGATTGGGGGAAAACGCGCAGGAATTGGGGTGAAACTGCTGGAATCGAGGCTGAACCCCCCCAAATCGGGGCCGAACCTCCCAAAATCGGGACTGAACCCCCCAAAATCGGGGCCGAACCTCCCAAAATCGGGGCTGAAACTCCAGAATCGGGGCCGAACCTCCCAAAATCGGGGCTGAACATCCCAAAATCGGGGTGAACCTGCAGGAAATTGGGGAAAACGCACAGGAATCGCGGCTGAACTTTCCAAATCTCGGCTGAACCTCCCAGAATTTGGGAAAAACACAGGAATCGGGGCTGAACTTCCCAAAATCGGGGCTGAACCTCCCAAAATCGGGGTGAACCTGCAGGAATTTGGGGAAAACGCACAGGAATCGCGGCTGAACTTTCCAAATCTCGGCTGAACCTCCCAGAATTTGGGAAAAACACAGGAATCGGGGCTGAACTTCCCAAAATCGGGGCTGAACCCCCCAAAATCGCGATGCACCTCCCAAAATCTGTGGAAAACGCGCAGGAATCGGGGCTGAACCCCCCAAAATCAGGACTGAACCTCCTAAAATCGGGCTGCACCTCCCAAAATCGGGACCGAACCTCCTAAAATCGCGGCCGCACCTCCCAAAGTCGGGGCTGAACCCCCCAAAACCGGGGCTGAACCTCCCAAAATCGGGACCGAACCTCCCAAAATCGGGCTGCACCTCCCAAAATTTGTGGAAAACGCGCAGGAATCAGGACTGAACCCCCCAGAATCACGGCCGCACCTCCCAAAATCGCTGTCCCCCCTCTCCCTCCAGCGGTCCCCCCCCACCCCGGTGCTCTCCCCCGCAGCCCCCGGAGCCTCTCGGGCCGCTCCCGCCGCCGTTACCGGGGGAACCGAGCCCGGCCCGGCCCGGCCGCCGCCTCCCCGGGGCCGCTCGGGCTCCACCTGCGGCCCGCGGGGTCAGCGCGGGGCCGGCGGAATTAATGAAGGCGGCCGCTAATGAGGCGGCGGCGGCTGCTGCTCTCCCCCATCCCCAGAGCTCATTACGGGCCGCAATTAACGCCGCGGCACCGGCAGATATTTAAATCTCTTTTTTTTTTTTTTAATTTTTTTTGTTGTTGAAATTAGCATTTTAATAACGGCGCCGCGGAGCGGGGAGGGAGAAGAAAGCGAAAATCGCCCGTTTTTCACCGGGAAAAAGTTGCCGGATTTAATGGTGGAGATGTTGGGGAGAGAGGAAAATAATGAACCTTTCCCGTCCTCCCAGCGGGGGGAAAAAAAAGGGGAGGAAAATGAAATGAAGGGAAATAAAAAAGCGGGAGGGGTTTGGATTTGGTTCCTGGAGCGGAATTCGCTCCGAGGGTTTGGGGTTTAAAGTCGCGCCTGATGGAGCTGCGGGGAGGGTTTGGGATAATTCCCGAATCCCGAATTGCCGGAGGAAGGAGCGGGATGAGGATTTGGGAGCGGAAAGAGCCGGGTCCGGGATGGATCCAAAAATCCCATCGGAAATCGGATAAAAATTAAAGGAAAAAGAAAATCTGATTAAAAAAAAAATCCCGTCTAAAAATTCCGATTAAAAATCTCGTTCAAGAGATCCCAAATCCCATCAAAAATCCCATCAAAAATCCCATCAAAAATTCTGATTAAAAAGCCCATCGGAAAAATGTGATCCCAAATCCCATCGGAAAAATGTGATCCCAAATCCGATCAGAATTCCCATCAAGAATCCGATCGAAATTCCCGTTAAAAATCCCATCAAAAGTCGCTTTCCAGACAAAACCCCGGGGTCGCTTCCCCCTCCAAATTCCCTGAGATTCCCTGGATTTGGGGCAGGGAAAGGGGGTGAGGGGGTGGCCTGGGATGGGATCGGGAATGGGGACGCAGCTCAATTTTCCAAGGAATTCCAGAACCGCCCCTTTGCTTCCTGGATTTTCGGGAAAATCCCAATCCAGGGTGGTTCCTTCCAGTGGGATCCCTGCTCTGGGAATTCGGGATCCCAGGGATTGGGAATTTGGGATCCCAGGGATTGGGAATTTGGGATCCCAGGGATTGGGAATTCGGGATCCCAGGGATTGGGAATTCGGGATCCCTGCTCCAGGAGTTTGGGATCCCAGGGATTGGGAATTTGGGGATTTTCCCTTGGGATTGCTGTAGGGATTTTGGGAAAAAGGAGGGACCTGGGGCTGGGACAGGGGCGGGACTGGGATGGGGAACTGGGAGAACTGGGAATGGAGAACTGGGAGTTACTGGAGTTGGGGCACTGGGAGAACTGGGAATGTGCTCCCCTCTCCGCTCCCAAACTGGGATTTACTGGGATTGGGTTTTCCTGGGATCTGGAACTGGGATTTACTGGGATTGGGTTTTCCTGGGATCTGGAACTGGGATTTACTGGGATCGGGTTTTCCTGGGATCTGGAACTGGGATTTACTGGGATTGTTCCCCCTTTTCCTGGGATCGGCATCACTGGGAATGGTTTCCCCTCATTCCTGGAACATCCCAAGGATCCCATCCCAGACCCTTCCCAATCCCAATCCCGACCCAGCACCCCCGTCCCGCATCCTGGAATCCCAAATCCATCTGGAAAAGCGGGAAAAGGCCGGGAATCTCATCCTTGCCCCCGATCCATGAATTCCCTCATCCCGGCATTCCTCGGGATGAATTCCCGTGGTTTTAAACCACATTTACTGGGGACAATTCCCGGGATGAATCGGGAATTCCAGCCTTTTTTGGGGATTCCGAATTCCCTTTTTCCCCTCCCATAAAACCGGGATCTTCCTTCCGGAAATGGGGTTAAAAAAAACCGGGAATAAAAGAGAATTCCCATTTCCCCCAAATCCAGGATCCCGGATTTCCCGCAGCTTGGGGGGGATTTTTTGGGATCGTTTTTGTTTGGGGAATTCCAGGAGCGGGAATTCCGCGGATTCCGGAGGGAACGGAACCCGGGAATCTCTGGAATTGCGCTCCCAGGGAATTCATCCGCGGAATTCCCGCTGGGATTTGGGGTCAGCACCGGGAAAAGGAGCCTGGGGATTCCTGGAATTTCTGGGATTCCTGGAATTTCTGGGATTTCTGGGATTTCTGGGATTCCAGCCTTTCCCGGGATATTTCGGATAAGCGGGATTGGTTTTTTTCCCGCAGTTTCTCTGCTTTTCCTGCTGTTTTCCATGGAAAAATTCCCGACTCTGCCGGCAGGGGAGGGGTGGAATCCAGAAGGTGAAAAGGTAAAATTAAAATAGAAAATAGAAAATAAAATGTAAAATACAAAATAGGAAATGTGAAATATAAAATATAAAATGTACAATGTAAAATATAAAATACAAAATACAAAATTTAAATTGTAAAGTATAAAATGTGAAATGTGAAATATAAAATATAAAATATAAAATATAAAATATAAAATATAAAATATAAAATTTAAATTGTAAAATATAAAATGTGAAATATAAAATATAAAATATAAAATATAAAATATAAAATATAAAATATAAAATTTAAATTGTAAAATATAAAAAGTGAAATATAAAATATAAAATGTAAAATGTAAAATGTGAAATATAAAATATAAAATGTAAAATATATAATATAAAATATAAAATTTAAATTGTAAAATATAAAAAGTGAAATATAAAATATAAAATGTAAAATGTAAAATGTGAAATATAAAATATAAAATGTAAAATATATAATATAAAATATAAAATTTAAATTGTAAAATGTAAAATATAAAATTTAAATTGTAAAATATGAAATATAAAATACAAAATATCGAATATAAAATCTCGAATGTAAGAAAGTAAAATATAAATTACACAAATCAAAACATGAAATTTAATCTAGAAACTAAAAAAAATCAAATATCCGATTAAAAAATTGTACAAAAAATAAAAATGTTTTTATTTATTTATCAAATATAAAAAATAAAATATAAATAAAATATAAATAAAATATAAATAAAATATAAATAAAATATAAATAAAATATAAATAAAATATAAATTTAATATAAATTTAATATAAATAAAATAAAATAGAAATAGAAATAAAATAAAATATAAAAGATACAGATTCAAAGAAAAAATATCAATTAAAATGTAACCTGTGAAATATAAAAATTAAAATAGAAAATAGAAAGTAAAAAATGCAAAATATAAAAATGTAAAATAGAAAAATAGAAAATAGAAAAAATGTAAAATATAAAAAATGTAAATTGTAAAAAAGTAAAAGATGCCAATTAAAATGCCCAGTGTGAAATGTAAAAATGAAAATATAAAATGCAAAGTAAAAACCGTAAAATATGAAAAATGTTAAATATTTCAATTAAAATGCCTAATTTATTCATTTACTAATTTTTACTAATTTATTTAGTAATTGATAATTAATTTATTTCCATTTATTTACCTTTGTTTAACCTGCTTATTTCTTAATTTCTGATGCATTAATTTCCATTTATTTACCTTTTTAAAACCCGTTTATTTATTAATTTGCAATGCATTCATCTCCATTTATTTACCTTTTTATTTATTAATTTCTAATTAATTAACCACCATTTATTTATTATCTTTTTACTTATTAATTTCTAATTTGTTAATCAGCATTTATTTACCTCTTTGCTTCTTTGTTTCTTTATTAATTTATAATTAATTAATTACCATTTATTTACCTCTTTGTTTACCTGTTTATTTATTAATTTACAATGGATTAATTAATATTTAGTTACCTTTTTGAAACCTGTTTATTTATTCATTTATAATTAATTAATGACCATTTATTTACCTTTTTTAAACCTGTTTATTTATTAATTTCTAATTAATTAATGAGCATTTCTTTACCTCTTTAAAACCTGTATATTTATTAATTTATAATGGATTAATTAATATTTTGTTACCTTTTTTTAACCTGTTTATTTCTGAATTTATAGTTAATTAATTAATTACCGTTTATTTACCTGTTTATTTGCTATTTTATAACGGATTTAAATTCCTGTTTATTGATTAATTATCATCAATTTACCTCTTTATTTATTAATTTATCACAGATTTCTTCCCCTCATTATTTATTAATTAATTAACCTCGCTTTGCCTGTTCATTTATTAATTGATTAACATTAATCTCCCAGATTATTTATTAATTGATCATTCATTTCATTCCCGGAATATCCCGGAATATCCTGGGAATTCCAGCCCCGAGTGACCGCAGTGACCGCAGTGACCAGGGGTGACCAGGGGTGACCAGGGGTGACCACACTGACCAGTGACCAATGACCACAGTGACCAGAGTGACCAGGAGTGACCAGGAGTGACCACAGTGACCAGGAGTGACCAGGAGTGACCACAGTGACCAGGAGTGACCAGGAGTGACCACAGTGACCAATGACCACAGTGACCAGAGTGATCAGGAGTGATCAGGAGTGACCACAGTGACCAGGAGTGATCAGGAGTGACCACAGTGACCAGGAGTGACCGCAGTGACCAATGACCACAGTGACCAGAGTGACCAGGAATGACCAGGGGTGACCCCAGTGACCCCAGTGACCAGGAGTGACCAGGAGTGACCAATGACCACAGTGAACGCAGTGACTGCAGTGACCAGGAGTGACCAGGGGTGACCAGGAGTGACCACACTGACCAGTGACCAATGACCACAGTGACCAGGAGTGACCACACTGACCCCAGTGACCACAGTGACCACACTGACCAATGACCACAGTGACCGCAGTGACCAAGAGTGACCAGGGGTGACCTGGAGTGACCACACTGACCACAGTGACCACAGTGAACAGGAGTGACCACACTGACCACACTGACCAGTGACCACACTGACCACAGTGACCAGGGGTGACCAGGAGTGACCAGGGGTGACCTGGAGTGACCACACTGACCAGAGTGACCAGGAGTGACTCCAGTGACCAGGAGTGACCAGAGTGACCAGAGTGACCAGAGTGACCACAGTGACCAGAGTGACCAGAGTGACCAGGAGTGACCACAGTGACCACAGTGACCAGGAGTGACCACACTGACCACACTGACCACAGTGACCAGGAGTGACTCCAGTGACCAGGAGTGACCAGAGTGACCAGAGTGACCACAGTGACCAGAGTGACCAGAGTGACCAGGAGTGACCACAGTGACCGCAGTAACCGCTGCCTTCCAGCTGCCCCATCCGTCCCTCCCGCCATTCCCAGCGGGATCATTCCCAGATCCAGGGGCGCCAGGATCCCTTGGGATCGGCACTCCCGGCATTCCCGGGATAAAACAGGGCCCGATTTCCCGGGAAGAGCCCGAGGAACGCCGGGATGGGGTCGCTTTCCACGGCATCGGGATCCGCGGATCGCGATCCGGCCGCGACAATTCCGTGATTCCCAGGCCCGGCTTTCCCAGGTTTCCCGGGAATGTCAGGCCGGGAAGGCGCCAGATGGGATTTTATAGGAGCCAGCGGCCGCCGCGAGATTAATTCCGGGAAATTAATTGGGACAAGATTGAGAAGGGAATGAAGGCGCAGCTGAGCGAGAATTCCCGACCTTTCCTCCTCCTCCTCCTCCTCCTCCTCCTCCCACCGCTGCCTCTTCCCGCATCCCGAATTTACCGGGAAACCCCGCGGGATCCGTCGGTTCTGAGTGAGGGATTGGCCGGAGATAAAAAAATTTCTGGATTCTACTTCGCTGAGGATGCGGATGACGTCACCCCATTGGAAATGGGAAATGAAATGGGAAACGAGCCAAAATTCCCAGAACATTCCCCAAAAATTCCCCCCAAAAAATTCACCAAAAATTCCCCCAAAATTAAAAAAAAAAAAAATCCCCCAAAAATTCCCAAAAAATCCCCAAAAATTCCCCCAAAAAATTCCCCCCCAAAATTCCGGCTCCTACCTTGCTGAGGACACGGATGAGGTCGCCCCGTCGGAAGGAGAGCTCGTCGGGATTGTCCCCGCGGCAATCCCACAGTCCCTGGTAATACCTGGAGTAATCCCAGTCGGAATTTCCTGGGAAAAAGGGAAAGAAAGGGTTGGGAGGGGGTGAGGGATTCATAGGAACAGGAGCTCCAAGGCCATTCCCGAGCCAAAAGTTCTCCCGGAGCTCCTCTGGGATGGGAAAGGCTCCAAATCCCTCGGGAATGTTGAATGTTGAGGTTGGACAAGGCCAGGAATTCCATGGAATTCCATCCTGGACTCGCTGGCCGAGGGATTGGTGCTCCCCTGAGAGTTTTGTCCCAGTTTTCCGTCCTTTCCCAGGAATTCTCCTCATCCCAGCTCCTTCCCGGAGGGAGGGGAGGGCTCTGGAGGCATCCCCGGAATATCCGGTGGGATCCACGGGGGTTGGATCTGCAGGAACCATCCCAAAATTCCCCTGGGACGCCTCCCTGGCCTTTTAGGGATAAAAATCCCATTTGGAAACCCCAAACACTTTCTTTATCCCAGGAATTTTGGGAGATGCCTCCTCATCCCATCGGGTTGAGGTTGGAATTCCCAGCGGGAATTCCGCCATTGCCAAGAGGCTCCTTCGTCAAATCCCAGGAATTCTCCCGTTCCCCGCATTTTCCACAGCCCAGGATGCTCCAAAGTGGCCAAAATCCCAAAATATTCCCCCCGTCCATATCCTGGAAATCCTTTGGATTGGGATCTTACCGTCCCCGCTCCCGAAATCCTCCTCATCCTCAGGGAATGGCGGCTCCGGCTCCTCATCTGGGGAGGGAAAAAACATTGGAAAAATCAGGGAAAAGCAGCAGAAAAATCCGGGAAAATCTGGGAATGTCACAGCTCCGGCTCTCAGGGCTCTGGGAGAATCCTGGGAATAAAAAATTCAGGGATTGATTGCGGAGAGAGGAAGCATCGGAGAAGATTTTTGTGGAAAACGGGAATTGTCGCGGACACCGGGAAAAACAAATCCAGGAATTCTGGGCGTTCCCGCGGGGAGAGAGGTGCCTTGGGAAAAGGAGATTCCAGAGGGGAAATTCCAGGCTGGGAATGAATTCGGGAGAAAGAGGATTCGCGAAGAGGAGGAGGAAGGGATGGAAGGAATGATCCCATGGAGAGGCAGATTCCAGAGGGGCTGGAAAAACGGGAAGGGAGTGGAGCTGCGTGGAGCATCCCAAATTCCCGTCCTCATCCATGGAAAACCCATTTCCCATCCATGGAAAATCCCTTCCCATCCCTGCCCACTCCGTGTCCAGGCACATTCCTGCGGGATTTGGAGCTGGGAAATCCGGGAATGGGATCCGTGGGGACTGGAGCAGCCCCTCTCCACTATCCAGGGGATTTCCTGGAATTAAATCTGGGATCCGGGTGTTTTCCTGGATCAAATCTGATGGATCCTGAAGTTTTCCTGGAATTAAATCCGGGATCCAGATGTTTTCCTGGATCAAATCTGATGGATCCTGAAGTTTTCCTGGAATTAAATCCGGGATCCAGATGTTTTCCTGGATCAAATCTGATGGATCCTGAAGTTTTCCTGGATCAAATCTGATGGATCCTGAAGTTTTCCTGGATCAAATCCGATGGATCCTGAAGTTTTCCTGGAATCAAATCTGATGGATCCAGGTGTTTTCCTGGAATCAGGCCTGGAAGTGAAGCCCTGCCTTCCCAATCCCACCCAACTTGGATTTTCCAAGATCGAATCCAAAGAAAAAAAGCCGGGAAAACTTTGGAACATCCAACTTCTCCCTCTCCACTTTTGGGATCCTCACCCCGGGGCTCCGGAGCCGCCGGCGCATCCCGGGGAAGCTTCGGAATCTCGGCGGAGCCGAGTTTTTTAATGGAGCAATTTGATTCAATTTTCCAGGCGATAAAATTCCCCGGCATCGCTCGGCGCTTCCGAGCGGACACCTTCACTCCCGACTGAACATTCCCATCCCATCCTTCCCGGGAAATTGGAAAAATTTATCACCTGTGAAATTTTATTTGGCCTCGGCCGCGTCTGTTTGTGTAAAACTTCATTAACGCCGGGAAACGGCCGCTCCGTGGCTTTTCCCGGTTTTTTTTTTTTCCTCTTCCCGTCTCCCGGGATTTTTTTGGTCGGGAGGTGAAGGAAGGAGAGGGAGGGGTTTGGGATTGGTGGTTTTTCTTTTTTCCCAGGGTTTTTGGGGGTTTGGGATGGTGAGGTGGGTTATTCCGGGGAAGGTGGAGAGTTTAATCCGTGGAAATCAGTGGAAATGCGTGGAATTCCAAGGGAAAAACCATGGGAATGCATGGAAATCCAAGGGGAAAAACATGGGAATGCATGGAAATCCAAGGGGAAAAACATGGAAATGCATGGAAATCCAAGGAAATCCAAGGAAAAAAAAACCCCATGGAAATCCATGGAATTCCAAGGAGAAACCCATGGAAACCCATGAAAATCCAAGGAAGAAAGCCATGGAAATTCATAGAAATGTATGGAAATCCATGGAAATCCAAGGAAAAAACCCATGGAAACCCATGAAAATCCATGGAAAACCTATGGAAATCCATGAAAACTCATGAAAACACATGGAAATCCATGGAAATCCATAGAAATGTATGGAAATCCATGGAAATCCAAGGAAAACCCCATGGAAATCCATGGAAAACCATGGAAACCCAAGAAGACTCATGAAAATCCATGGAAATCCGTGAAAACCCATAAAGTCAACCAAAATCCATGGAAATCCATGAGAATCCAGGAAAACTCCGAGAGCTGCTCCAGCAGAATTCCCAGATCTGAAATTCCCAGAAAAACAAGGTTGGGATTTGGGATGTCCATCAAAAACTGGGAATAAAGGAATGGGATAAAACCTTGGAATTTCGGGTGGAGATGTGGGAATGGCTCCGGCTGAGGTTTCCTCACTTTTTTCCGAGGAAAAATTGGGAATTTGGGAGCTCACCTGGCAACACCTCGTAGATGTCGTCGCCTTCCAGCTCCGGCTCTTCCGGATTCAGGGTGGAATTTTGGGAATTGTTCATGGAATCGGAGCTGTCCCGGTCCTTGGAGAGCTCCTCCTCCTCCTCCTCCTCCTCATCCTCGTCACAGGGAATGGTCAGGGAGCTCAGGTCTGCCGGGAAACAGGGAAAACGGGATGGAAAAGCGGGAATTCTCCCGATCTCAGAGCGGGGGGAATGGATCCATAATCCTGCGCCTGAGAACGGGTGAAAATCCAAGGGAAAATTTAAGGAAATATGGGAAAAAACCCCAAGGAAAGATGGAAAATCCCAGTAAATAACCCCAAATTCTGGGATGGATCCTGAAGGGTCGGTGCTGGGGGGGTTCCAGAGGTTCTGGAAAATTCCAGAGGGTTTCTGGAATTTTCTCTGACTCCAGCTGGGGCAAACCCAGCTGGGAGTGAGGGAAAATGGGATGAAAAGTGGGAATTCTCCCAATTCCAGAGGGGTGGGACCGAGCTCCAAACCCTACAGCAGAGAACTGGGAAAAAACAATGGGAAAACCCCAAGGAAAGATGGAAAATCCCAGGGAATGACCCCAAATTCCATGGGGGCCTGAAGGGATGGATCCTGCCTGGGCATTCCAGAGAATTTCTGGAATTTTCTCCATCTGGAGCAAGTCCCCCAAACCCAGGATGGATCCCGGCGATCCCGGCGGGAAAACGCTTCCCAAGGATCCCAAAATCCGGGAGCTGCTCCGGACTCACCCTTGAGGAGGAAGCGGATCTGCTCCACCCAATCCTGGGCCTCGGCCGGACTCGGAGCTGTGAACTGCCGGGAGAATCCGTTATCCCGGGATTTGGGATTCGGGAACAGGGATCTGCCATTCCCGACCCCGGGGCACCGGGAAAAACCATTCCCGGGATTTGTCGCCCGGCTCCGAGCGGGAGCAGAGCACAGCCAGGAGAGCTGGAGGGACTAATCCATGGAAAGCCATGGAAATCCGTGGAATTCCATGAAAATATATGAAAATCCATGGAAACCCACAGAAATCTACGGAAATCCATGGAAATCCATCCCCATACCCCCCCAAAATTCCTGGTTTACCTCCCAAATTCCCATTTTCCCCCAGAATTCCCATTTTCCCACTGATTCCCACCTCGTAGGAGCGTTTGCCAGGACAGAGCAGCCGGAAGCAGCATTTTTTCCGGGAATCTTTCCGGAGCTGGGAATCCAGGTGGGCCTGGTAGCGCTCGATGGGGAAGGAGCCTTTGGGCTGCTTGCCTGGGAAAAGGGAATTGGGAAAAATCTGGGATTTTCCAGCTTTTCCCCACCCCGGATGTGTCCCGGGGGGGGGGTTTAATCCGTGGAGGGAAACTGAGGCACGCGGCCGGAAAATTCCGGGAAAGGGAAATGGACAGGAAATTCTGGGGAAGGAAAAATGGCTCTGAAATTCTGGGAAAGAGGAATGGCTGGAAAATTCTGGGAAGGGGAAATGGCCAGGAAATGCAGGGAAATGGAAATGGCTGGAAAATTCCGGGAAAGGGAATGTAGGGAAATGGAAATGGCTGGAAAATTCTGGGAAATGGGAATGGAAATGGCTGGAAAATTCTGGAAAATGGGAATGGAAATGGCTGGAAAATTCTGGAAAAGGGGTATGACCAGGAAATTCTGGGAAAGGGAAATGGCTGGAAAATTCTGGAAAAGGGGAATGTCTGGAGAATTCTGGGAAAGGGGAATGCTGGGAAAGCAGAATGGCTGGAAAATTCCAGGGAAAGAAAGGAAAACTCTGGGAAAGAGAAACGTCCAGAAAATTCCTTTTGCTCCCACGGGAAAAAAAAACCCAAATCCAGCTGGGATTTCCCCTTCCAGGAGCTCTGGGAATGGCGGTTTTTCCATGGTCAGATCCCTCTTTTCCACCCGAAAGTTGGGAATTCTTTTCCCGCTCACTTTTCTCGCTGGCGTAGTAGAGGAAGCTCCGGTGGGTGAGGACGCACCAGCGCTTGTGCCACTCGGAGCCGAAAAAGCTGGGCTCTGGAAAAGGGGAAAAAAAACGGGAAAAATCAGGAAAAACAGGAAAAAATCTGGAAAAACGGGGGAAAAAAATCCTCCTTTTTATCCCTTCGGGACGCGTTTCTCACGGATTCCGCGCGGCCGGAGAAGGTGCTTGGGGTGAAATCTCTGGGAAATGTCGTTAGGCCGGAGATGAGCGGGAGTTAAGGCAGGCCTAACTCCGAGCTGAGCTCAGGGAAAAACCGGGAGCTGTTTCTGCCTCTTCCCATCAATAATTCCCGAGAAAATCCCATTAAGGAAGGGAATAATTTGTGGCTTTCACGGGAAAAGGGAGATAAGGCCGAGGCGGATTCCGAGCCCGGCTCTTATCTCCGCATTAAATGTGGGATGATCCCGAATCCCTGGAGCTTTTCCCGGCTTTTTCTCCTCATTAGTTTTGCCCTCCAGGCCTGGGCCGGGCTTAATTTAATTCCAGGATTTAATTTGGATGCTCTGGAAAAGGGAATGAGCCCAGCAAGGCTGTGGAAAAACCTGGAAGCTCCTGCTGGTGGAAATCCGTGGATTTCCTGTGTTTTCCGGGCTTTGTTAGGCTGGAAATTTGGGATTTCCCTGAATTTTGGGGTGGCAGCCCTGGATTTTCCCCTGGAATTCCAGGTTTTACCTCGGGATCTCTTCTCCAGGTATCCTTGCTTCAAAATATTCCCGGAATCCTGGACAGGCCGTGGGATCTCCTCCGGACCTGCAGGGAGCGAAGCAAAGGAAAATCTTGGAATTTGCCATTGTCGTTCCCACATTCCAAAGTTTCCAGCCCCTTCCTTTGGAGAGGCAGGGTTGGGGTGGAAATCCCAGATTATCCCGATCCCGCTGCTATTCCCAGGATTGGGAATAGGAAACAGGGTCTTGGAATTCCAGGATTCAGCAGGATGAGGCTGGAGCTGCTCTTTTTCCCTGGAATCTGGTTGGGTTATGGACATGGAAAACCCAATTCCCATGGAAAACCCAGTTCCCATGGAAAATCCAATTCCCATTGTGGATCACAGCTCTTCCCATGGAATCTCATCCCAGAGCCTGGAAGGGCTCTGCCATTCCCAGCCCATCCCAAAAACCTGGGAATCCTGGGATCGTGGGAGGTGACCCTGGCTGAGCTTTAGGATCCCTTCCATCCCAAATGATCCCATCGTAAATCCACAGAAAAATGAAAAATATGGAAATAAAAGCATAAAAAAAAAAAATAAATCTAAGAACACAGATCCGTAAAATCCCTGGAATTCCTTCCCTGTTTCCCCTCTTCCCCAATCCCAACATTCCGACCCCAGCCGAGCCCTCCCTGCTCCACAATGAGCAGGAAAATCCTAAATCATTCCCTAATGGAGCGTCCGTCCCATCCATCAGCGGGCGGGAATTCATCCCCATTAATTCCCTAATCCATGATAAACTTCCCGTCCTTTCCTGTCCGCGCGGGGACTCCGTAAATCCCGGCTTTTGCTCCGGCTCCACCGGAGCGTTCAGGTGTGCTCCGACCATTCCTCGTTAGCCCGACGGCCTCATTTTCCCAGGAATGGCCTTGGAGGCCTCGTTTTCCCGGGAATGGAGAAGCCTTGGGAGCCGCGTTTTCCCGGGAATGGCCTTGGAAGTCCCGTTTTCCTGGGAATGGGAGGCCTCGTTTTCCCGGGAATGGAGAGGCCTTGGGAGCCTCGTTTTCCTGGGAACGGCCTCATTCCTGAGGCGGCAAACTCAGGAATCCCAGAGGCAGCAAACTCGGGAATTGTGGACTCGGCAAACTCGGGAATTCAAGAGACAACAAATTCGGGAATTCCAGAGACAACAAATTCGGGAATTCCAGGGGCGAGAAACTTGGGATAACTCCTTGCAGTGGGGAAAATCCATAATTTCTTGGAATTCTATCCAAGATAACTTTCAGCAGAGCCGGGCAGCAGCTTCCATAAATCCTGCCTCATCCCGGGAATCCGCAGAAGGCCGGGATCACCCCCGTGGCCCCGCCGGGAAGCGCGGCCGGAGCGCGAGCGCGGCTTTTCCGCCTTCCCGATAAGGAGCTCATCCATCAGGGCCGGGGGAAGGGAAAAGGGCGGGAACGGGCTGGGATTTATCGGGAACGTGTCATTCCCTCCACACGCCCCGCGGGATAAATGGATCCTCCATCATTCCCGGCCGCTCCGCACCTGCGGCCGCGCGCGCTCCGGGATAAGCGGAGCCGAGGATTTGATGGATTTTCCCGGCTTTAATGAACGTAAACAAACAAAGGAGAGAGGGAAACATCAAATAATTCCCGTGACAGCTCCCAAAAGGAGCCGGGAGAGCGGGAAGCGCTTCCCAAAGGGAGCCGCGTTTGATGTGGGATCGGGATTTGTAAACAGCGGCGGCTCCGGATCGCGCCTTATCCAAATATTTCCCTTTCCCAGCGCCGGCTGAAAGTCGGGATTGACGGCTTTGGACTCTTCAACTTTCAGCTTTCACCCCGTGGCTCCGGAGGGAGGGAGAGGGGGAGACCCCCCCCACCCCGTTCCCGCTGGAATTTGTTCCCTGATTTCCCCTTGGAAAAGCTGATATGGGGCAGCTGGAGATGAAACTCCCGGTGCTGCTTCCCCCCCCGGCATTCCCGGTTTTCCAGAGGGTCCCAAACCCCTCCAAGGGCCCCTCTGGGCCCCAAAGGAGGAGGGAGGGGGGAGTGACCCCAATTCCTGCCGGGATGTGTCCCTTAATTTCCCCTTGGAAAAGCTGATATGGAGCACCTGGAGATCAAACTGGAGCCGCTCGTTCCCGGTTTTCCAGAGGGTCCTCAGCCCTTCCGGGGACCCCTCTGTTCACAGCCCTCATCCATCCCTAAAATCTCCCATCCGTGTCCCCCCAAACCCCTTTTCCATGATTTTAGGGTGGCAGCTCCAGGTCCCCATTCCTGCTCCGGCTGGGAATTCCAAGGGAAGCAGAGAGAGGGGGGCGGCAGGTCCCTGTCCCTTTTCCTGTCCTTTTCCCATCCCATGGATCCCATGGATCCCATGGATCCCATGGATCTCATGGATCCTATCCCATCCCACGGATCCCATCCATTCTTTCCATCTGGGAACTGCTCCATGACTCAGTCCCAGAGGGATGGAGCTTCCCTGGCCATGGATGGGCAGGATTTGGGATCCTGAGCCACGGCAGCAAATCCCAAATTTTTGGGACCCTCCCGCCCGACCCCTTTTCCTCATTCCCAACAGGAGCAGCAATCCCAGGGAAAATCCCAAATTTTGGGGAGCCGAGCGTGTCACAGAGTGGGAATTCCACGTTTAATCCCGAGCAGCAACGGCTCTGGAATTCGGGAATAAAAGGAAGGGAATTAAAGAACCTTCCCGCCATAAATATCCTGGGAATTCCCACCCGGACCCCGGGGTTACATCCCGGCTCTTTAAAAACGCATCCCAAGAAAATCAAGCACTTCCATCACCTTCCCGGGAATATTTATGGCCTCCGGGAAGGCCTTGCCGGCAGAATTCCCACTTGGAATTCTCAAGGAGCCGGCAAAGGTCAGCACAGGGATGGACGCGGCTGAAGGATTTCCCTCCCGAGATTCCAAGGCCGGGAGATCCCAACCCTGGAGCCGCTCCCGAGGGATTCTCCCGGGGTTTGAGGTCGCGTCCCGGGGCAGGAATTCAGGGAGAGGCCGTGTCATTCCAAGATTTTGCCACAAGGAAGCAGCAGAAGCTCAGGATTGGAGATGGGAGCGGGAGCGGCCCCGGCGGGAGCGGCGGGGGCTGGGATCCCAATTCCCAAATTTTCCATCCCGAAAAGGGGCTGTGCTGATCCCTAAAATCCCCCGTCCGTGTCCCCCCAAACCCCTTTCCCACGATTTTAGGGTGGCAGCTCCGGGTCCCCATTTCCACTCCAGCTGGGAATTCCAAGGGAAGCAGAGAGGGGTGGCAGGTCTCTGTCCCCAGCCCTGTCCCTTTTCCCATCCCATGGATCCCATCCCATGGATCCCATCCCATCCCATCCCATCCCATCCCATGGATCCCATCCCATCCCTGTCCTTCCAATCCCCTTTCTGCCATTTTTGGGCTGGCAGCTCTGTGTTCCCATTCCCACTGGGAATTCCAAGGGAAGTGGATGGGGGTTGGCAGGTCCCGGTCCCCATCCCTGTTCCTTTTCCTGTCCCTTCCCATGGATCCCATCCCATCCCATGGATCCTATGGATTCCATGGATCCCATCCCATGGATCCCATCCCATCCCATGGATCCTATGGATTCCATGGATCCCATCCCCTGGATCCCATCCCATCCCATCTCATCCCATCCCATCCCATCCCATCCCATCCCATCCCATGGATCCCATCCCATGGATCCCATCCCATGGATCCCATCCCATGGATCCCATCCCATCCCATCCCTGTCCTTGCCCTTTTCCCCCCAGTTTTGGGCCTGCCATCTCCGTGCCCCATTCCCGCTGGGAATACCGAGGGAAGCGCCGGCTCCGCTCCCTCCCTTTCCCTCTCCTGACCTCATCACTTTTCCCCCCTCTCCGAAAGCGCTGAGCGCGGCTTTCCCGGGAATTATTTATCCGCGGGAGAAATGATTAAAAAAATTATTGGGAAAAAAGGAGAGATAAAACAAAGCATCGATCGCTCCGGCCCCATCCACCTCTGGAAGCGCTGGGAAGTGACAGCGGATAAAGGATGGCGGGGCCGGAAAAGCGGGAGCTGCTTTTTATGGCGGCTCCGATTCCCACCAGGTCATAAATCCGGGATGTTATGGATCGGGAGCTTCTTGGGAAAAACTCCAAATGGGGTGGGGTTTTTGGGGGTCTTTGGATGGAAATCCAGGGATCCAGACCCCAAAATCCAGGTGGGATCGGGAATCCAGACCCCAAAATCCAGGTGGGATTGGGGATTTAGAACCCCAAAATCCAGGTGGGATTGGGGATTTAGAACCCCAAAATCCAGGTGGGATCAGGATTTCAGGATCCAGGGGGGGCATTGGGACTTTATTCCTAAATCCCAGTGGGATCAGAGCTCCAGGACTCCAAAATCCTGGTGGGATGACGGCTCCAGATCCCAAAATCCCGGCGGGATCAGAGCACCAGGCCAACATTGGGCCCTTATCCAAAAATCCTGGGATTTGGGATTAAACAGAAGCCCAGATGGGATTCCAGCCTCTTTCCAGCCCGGATCTGAGCCGGGATGATCCCAAACTTTCCCCTCCCAGCTGTTCCCTCATTCCCTCACAGGAAGGGAGGGTTGGGAACGTCCCTGGGAATTTGTAACCCTGACATTTATGGGAAAAGTGAGGATTTTATTGCTCTCTCCGTCAAAATCCGCGGCTCCATCCGAGGGAAACATTGGATCGATATCCCGGCCTTTAATATCCCAGAAAATGACCCCAAAAAATCATTATCCCGTGATTTTTATTATGGAGTTCTGGCTGGAAGGGGGAGCTGGGGGCGCTTCCCGTTTCCTCGGCCGTTTTGGAGGAGATTTTTCCCTCCCCGGCTGCCTCCGGATCAAATCCCACCAGGATGGGAAGTGGGATTTGGGTGGGGATGGGAAGGGCCTGGCTCTGCTCCGGGATGGGGATTTTGGGAATCCCAGAGATCCTCACAGCTCCAGGATGGGGATTTTGGGAATCCCAGAACCGTGGGATTGGTATTTTGGGAGCCCCAAAACTCTAGGATGGGATTTTGGGAGCCCAAAACCCTGGGATGGGGATTTTGGGAATCCCGGAGATCCCCACAGCTCCGGGATGGGGATTTTGGGAACCTCCCAACCCTTGGGAAGACAAACCCACCCCACAAAGTCCCCGAGTGGGAGTGGATTCCCGGCGGGACAGAATTCCTGGGGTCCCCATCTCCCTGCGTGGATTCCCGGGATTCGTGGAATGGGAAACCTTTGGAAGCGGGAAGAGACGGAGCATCCGAGGGGAGCAAAGGTTCCTCGGGATCCATCCCGTTATCCTCTGGGATCGTGGCAGGAATCGCCAGCCTGGAGCGCACCGGCACTTTTGGGATGCTCAAATTCCCGGGATTTACGGAATTGGGGAACGTGGGAAGAGCCAAATCCTCGACTCCGCTTGGGAACCGGGAATGCGCTGGATCTGGGCTGGCTCCCGGGATCCATCCCGTTATCCCGGCTCCCATTCCGGCTCTCAGGGATAGATCCGGTGATTCCCAATCCCGGCACGTGGGGATTCCCGGGATTCCCGGAATGGGGGAACACGGACCCAACGCCTCAACCTCACTCTGGAACCAGGAACGAGATGGTTCCGGGATGGTTCCTTGGGATCCATCCCATTATCCCACCTTTTTCCAGCCTCCACGGGGGCAGCTCCAGCGCCCGGAACGCCGGGATCGGGGCGATAAATCCCAGCCTGGAGCAGCATCCCGGCAATCCCCGGGAATCCTCTGCGTGCCCTCCTCATTATCCCATTCCCAGCGGGAAGTTCTGAGCTCCTTCCCGGCTCCCGCTATAAAAAAGTGATGGATGGCCGGGAAAGCTCCGGGAGTTCATCCATTCTCCCATTAAATTTTCCTTTAATTGGTCTCGGAGTCAATCAGGAACTCTCCGGGCAGTGAATTAAGGAAAAGAGGGAAAAATCCACGGAGCGGGGGGAGCCGAAGGGAGGGGTCTTGGTGATGATCCTGGAGGAAAAAATGCTGGATTTGCTTCCAGAGGGGTTGGAATTCCGCGCCGGGAGAGTCCTGCGTGGATCGAGGGGTCTCCGGGAGCCAAAGAACCAAAAAATCCTTGGAAAACAGCAGGAAAACTGGAGGGAGCCACAATAAAGGGAGAGGGAGGATGGGATAAGGAATCCGTGAGATTTCCTGGGATGGGGGCAGCATTCCTGAGGCGGGGAAAGCGCTGGGAATACACAGCAGGAATTCCGGGATTGGAGGAATGGGCTGGGGCAAAGCCAAGAGCAGCTCCTGGAAGAGCCTGGAGACCCAGCCCGAGTTTTTTGGGAATACTCAAGGACCAGTTTGCCATGGAGAATTCCTAAAATTCCATTGGAAACCTGCAGAGGGAAAAGCCGGGATGGCCACGGGGATGTGGGGACGGCAGGGACATTCCAGGACCATTCCAGGGACATTCCAGGACCATTCCAGGGCCATCCCTGTGGGAATCCAACTCCTTCACCCTTTTCCGACGGGTCCAAAGTTTGGGATTGGCGCATCCCGACCCCACCCGAGCCAGGGCAGGATCTGCCCTCCTGGAATGTTCTTCTCTTCCCACTTTCCCCATTTCTTATGGAATTTCATGGATGACACCCAGCCAGGTTAACTTTCCCGCCTTCCCTAATTCTTATGGAATTTCAGGGAGCAGGATTAAACCGTGTTCTCTTCCCCATTTCCCCCCCCTTTTTTTTATGGAATTCCGAGGAGCAGAATCAATCCATGTTCCCTTTCCCCCCGTTTTTCTCTCCCCCCATTTCCCCCGTTTTCATGGAATTTCAAGCACCGGAATCAATCCATGCTCATTTTTTTTCCCCCCATTTCCCCCATTTTTTATGGAATTCCGGGGACCGGAATCAACCCTCTCCCTTCCCTCCACCCCCCGGGGCTCATCTCCATCCCTGGGGAACACCGGGAGCGGCTCCATCCCTCGGGAACACCGGGAGCGGCTCCGTTCCCCCTTCCAGGAGCCCTAAATCTCTCCCGGCGGGAGATTTACGATTCCCATTCCCGTTCTTTACTGCAAATCCAATCGGGCGGTAATGGCGGAACACGGGAACGCCGTCACCCGGGGCTGATGGCTCCCATAAAACCGATGTCATTCCCGACGGATGAGTTTATAAACGGGAACGAACCCTCGGCGCTGACAGGAACATGAAACCCATTCACCATTTAAACACTTCCCATTTGTTATTCCCAGCCCTTCCCGGGACTCGCGGCTGCCGGGGAATGCGGAGAGTGGCCGGGATGGGCTTGGAATCCTGAAGCTGGGATTAAACCCAGCCTGGATCTGCTCAGTGTCCGGCGGGATTTATCCCCTTCCCATTTTGGGAAGGCTCCCAGAGATCCCAAAATCCCAAAATCAGCCCTAAACCCCTGGATCTGCTCAGTATCTGGAGGGATTTATCCCCTTCCCACTTTGGAAAAGCTTCCAGAGATCCCAAAATCCTAAACCCAGCCTGGATCTCAGTATCCAGCAGGATTTATCCCTTTCCCACTTTGGAAAGGCTCCCAGGGATCCCAAAATCCCAAAATTAGCCCTAAACTCCTGGATCTGCTCAGTATCCAGCAGGATTTATGCCTTTCCTGCTCTGGAAAGGTTCCCAGAAATCCCAAAACCCTCAAGTCAGCCCCAAACCCCTGGATCTGCTCAGTATCCAGCAGGATTTATCCCTTTCCCGCTTCCGAAAGGCTCCCAGAGATCCCATATTATCCCAAGATTCCCAAAATCCTAAACCCAGCCCTAAACCTCCCCTGGATCCCAATATTGAGCAGGATTTATCCCCTTTCCACTTTGGAAAATCTCCCAGAGATCCCAAAATCCTAAAATCTCAGTATCTAGCAGGATTTATCCCTTTCCTGCTCCGGAAAGGCTCCCAGAAATCCCCAAATCCCAAAATCAGCCCCAAACCCCTGGATCTCAGCATCCATCAGGATTTATCCCTTTCCCGCTTCCGAAAGGCTCCCAGTGATCCCAAATTCTCCGGCGATTATCGCCATGGCGACGGGCGGGAATCCAAGCCCATTCCAGGTGTGTTTGGATTGTTCCTCCCGGAGATTTTCCGGCCGCTCCGGAGCTCTTTCGGCACCTCCTCATTTCCCGGAGCAAATATTTATGGAATATTGTCCTGGAACCGAGGGGGGGAACGGGGGGAGAGCTCCACCTGCTCCCAGAAATCCGGGGTGTTTTTCTCCGGGAGTTTTTGCCGGAAAAACGGAAAATCCCAAATAGGGAATCATGGAATAGTTTGGGTTGGAAGGGGCTTAAATCCCATCCCGTTCCCGTCCCATTCCGTGGGATTAAGGGGATGATTCCCGTTATCCCAGGGTGCTCCAGCGTCACCTGGGATGATCCCACGGAATCTGGGAATTCCCAGCTTCTCTGGGAATTCTTTCCCGAAATCCCACCTGGATTTCTCCTTTGCCACTTGGAGCACATTCCCTGTGTCCTGTCATCCCAATTCCCGATGAAAATATCCGGGATACCGCCCCAAAGGAGGGGGAATTCCAGGATTCCAGGAATGGTGAATCCTCGGGGGATCGCTCATAGATCCATGGATAAAACCGCAGAAAACTGGGGAAAAGAAGAAGGGAAAAAAAATTCCCATACAAATATCCCGGAGCCGACTTTTCCAGACTTTTCCGGGGGCGTTCCCGGTGCCCTCGGATCCCACCGGGATCCCCTCCCTCCCTTCCTTCCTTCCCTCCGGCCCTGGGAACCGCCTGGAATCCCATCCCGACGGGAAGGAAGCGGCACCGGAGGCTCCGGCCGTAAATCCGGGCCCATCCTATGGAAATTCCAGAGCCGGGAACGTTTCCTCCTTCCTCCTCCCCAAGCTTTGGCTCCATCCTTGTTTTTATTGGGAATGGGAGCAGCCCCTTCCCTAAAAACAGCATTCCCACCCCGAAAAATACAGGAAAAGCTGGAGCAGGACCCATCCCAGGAAAACCTCTGGAATGTTTGTAGCAGGGATCCCAAAATCCTGGGATTAACAAGGCCCCCTAATTAACAATTCCTTAACGACCGGCTGCCGTTCCTTAGGACAAGCGGCCTCCGCTTCCAAGTTTTCCAAAGGCTTTTCCCGTCCTGCCCAGGGATGTCCTGGAATGTTTTCAGCTGGGATTTGGAGGGATCCGGATAAAAGCCGGGAATCTGGAGGAGGGATTGAGCTGAAATCCGGGATTTGGGATGCTCCAGCTCCTTCCCACATTTCAGGGACACGGGAACTTGGGAATCATCCCAAAATCCTCTCAGGGATCATCCCTAAATCCCTTTTTTTTTTCAGGGATTGAGGCCCATTTTTCCCACCACAAACCTGGAACATCCAAAAAAAACCCTGGAATTTTTCCAGGCTCATCCTCAACGATTTCACCGAGCCACTTTTTAAGGAAAAGCCCCCATCCCGAGGGACGGATTCCCATCCTTTTCCACGTGGGAGCCGCTCGGTGCCGACGTTTTCCAGGATGAACGGCCCGAGCTGGAGCTCTCCGTTTTTCCCAAGCCTTCCAAATTCCACTAAATTTCCGTTTCCCTGGAAGAACTCCGCAGAATCCCATCAAAGATGATTTATCCGCCCTCGCGAGCCGCACGGAACCGCAATTTCCAGGATAAATGCCGGGTGTAAATCGCGCTTTATGTCGGATTCCGACTGTCTTTACGAGTTTTCCCGGGAAAACGGGATCTTCCCGCCTTTATTTCTTCCGTCGGAGCCGCTCCTGCCCATGGAGAAACGCTCCGGATTGGGGGTTTGGGGCTTTTCCCACTTTTTTTTCTTTTTTTCTGGGGGGAATTGTAGGAGTTCCGGGATTTGGGGTTGGTTTAAAATGAGAATTTTTGGGAATGCGGTTCCGCTCCCGGGGTTTTAAAGGATCAGCCAGGATTTGCTGGAAAATCCTTGGATTGTTCCCGTCCAAAGTTTGGGCACAGCAAGGGGAGAATTCCTTGGGAATCTGGGTGGGAAAAGTCGCTCGTTCCCACCCTCGTTCCCACCCAAAATCCAGGAATGGCCAGCGGAGAATCCCTCGGGAATCTCTGTTCAATTCCAGTCAAAATGCTGCCCCAAAAGAGGGAAAATCCCTTGGGAATCTGCACCTGGATTCCCCAGGATGCTCCCAGGGACCTCCCTAAATCCAGCCCCAGCCAGAGGAGAATCCCTCAGGAAATTCCCAGGAAAATCCGCTCCTTCCCACCCTCATTCCCACCGGAAACCCGGCCACGGCCAGCGGTGAATCCCCCGGGAATCGGGCTGGGAAAAGCCCCTCATTCCCACCCAAAATCCAAAGCCAAAGAGCGGAGAATCCCTTGGGAATCTGCCTGGAATGCCGGGATTCAGGGATGGGAGGTGAAAGGGGGCAACCCCCGAGAAATCCCAGGAAAAACAAATCCCAAAATCCCTTGGGAATCACCCAAACCCTGGAAAACCTTTCCGTGGGGACACCCGATCCCTCCTTTGCTGCTTCCGGAGGGAATGGATCCATCCCATTCCCTGGATTCTCCCAAAAATCCCCTCCCCACCAGCACAGCTCCCGACTCCAAGACAACTTTTCCTCCAGCGGAAAGCCGGGAAAAGGTCAGGGAGCGGGAAAAATAATAAGATTTTCTAACGGCTTCCTTCGGAGCAAAATATTATCGGTTCTCCCGCTTTTTTTCCGGCTTTTATGGAAGGAGATTCTGCCAATTCCAAAGAAAAAGGAGGATTAAAATGAGCTTCTGCACCTTCGGGGGCCCATTTGGAAGTTTTACTGTACGGAGCTGACAGGAAAAATCGGGAATTAATATCCCGGAGCCGCTTCCGAGCTGCAATAGCAATTATTGGACTCGGTGTCCCTGGATAAATAATGGGGCCATTCCGCTAATTAGCTCCGACGATCCCGGCTCCGTGGAAATCCTCCCCCGCCCGGAAAAACGACGCCGGATTTTTCGGGAACGGCTGGTTTTATCCACCTGGAAAAAAAAAAATAAACAACCCGGGGTGGGGGGGAAAAGGTGGGGGAAAAAAAAGAAATCCGGGAGTCGTTCCCGTGTTGGGTGGTGGAATGGGAAAAAATGGGGAATGAGGGGAGGGAATTACGGGTGTTGCGGGTTGAGGTTATTCCGGATGAAATTATTCCGTGGAAATGTTTTCCTGGCTGGGAAAAGGATGATGGGTTTTTTTTGGGAATGGTGTTTTTTTACACCTGGAAAAACGATGGGAAAACGGTGGAAAAATGGGGGGAAAATCTGTGGAAAAAAATCATGGAAAAATCATGGAAAAATCCAGTTCTTGCCATGTTTGGGTTTAGAATGGGAGGCGCTGCTGGAAAAATCGGGAATGTTAACAGGGAATTAAAAATTCCCGTCATTCCTGCTCCATAGGAAACCTTTCCTGGCTGGGAAAAGAATGCTGGGTTTTTGGGAATGGTGTTTTTCCCCACCTGGGAAAATGATCCTGGAAAAATCCTGAAAGAATCCTGGAAAAATCCTGGGGAAATCCTGGAAAAATCCAGGAGTTGTTGCCATGTTTGGGAGGCATTTCTGGAAAAAATCGCAAGGAAAAACGGGATCTCCACCTCCGGCCCATCCCCAGCCCCTGAATTCCCAGGATCTGTCACTCCCAGGGATTGCGGCCTCATCCCGAATATTCCAAAATTAAAAGAGTGGAATCTCAGATTTTTCCGGATGTTAAATTCCTTTTTCCCATTTTTTTCCCGTCTCCCATCCATCCTGGATTTTCCATTGGATCAGATCCCACTCCAAACACTCCTTGGGATTATTTGGATCGTATTCCAAGCTTCCCAAATTCCCAGTCTGATCCCAGAGATTCTCCCCAATCCGCTTTTTCCAGAGGCTTTGGGGCAGGGAAGCAAAATTTTATCCCAGAAAGACCAGGAATAAAAATTCAACTAAAAATTGGGAAAACAGTGGGGAAAACTCCTCACATCCCAAATCCCCAACCCCTCATCCCAAACCCCGAATCCCGAATCCCAGATCCGCATCCCAAGGCCGGTTCCCGCTCCCAAATCCCGGCTCCGCAGCCAGGGGGCAGTGGCGCCATTTCCCGGCGAACATTCCCAGCTGGAATTCTCCAAAGCGGGAAGAGGAGGGGGGGAGAAGGACCGGGAATGAACCCCCTCCCAAAAAAACACCGGGAATTCTCTCCCTACCTGGATCCGCAGATCCCAAAAAATCCCTCGGTGGGGCAGGGAGGCAGGGACGGAGCCGATCCCTGAGAAAATCTGGGAATGGGAATTGGGGGCGCCGGGGTTTTATCGCATTCCCGGAAAATGATGGATCAGGAGTTGTGCCTCAAAAATTCCAAGCAGAATTCCCCCCCCCATTCCAAGTATTCCTCTGGTTTTCCCGTCAGAAAATCCCACAGATCCAAGGATCCATGGGGTGAAATCCCGTGGGAAAAGCCGTTCCCGCTCCAATATTCCAAGGAAATGAAAATCCTTTGGAATAACTCCCTTACCCCTCCGTGGGCCCTCATTCCCTGGGATTGGAATTCCCAGGAATGGCATTCCCCGCTCCCACCCTTGGGATCTGTGGTGCCTCTTCCCCCTCTCCCGGTGCTTTTCCCGGCGTTCCCGGTGCCGGATCCGAGTCCGGCGTTCCCGGTGCCGGATCCGAGTCCGGCATTCCCGGCTCTGTTCCATGAGGAGAATTCCCTGAGCCTTCTCTCTCCTTGGCCAGAAAACCGGGAATTCCTCCCCGCGCCTCTCCCGCTGACCTCAGCGGGCAAATTTCCCGGGATTTGTGGCAGGGAAACATGGCAAATATTCCCGGTTTTCCATGGGAAAAAGATCGGGAATGCCGGGATGTTGAGCTTTAATCCCATTCCAGAGGCAGGGAAAAACTGGGAAAAGCCAAGGACTCAGCCCAGAGCAAGGGATTGGTTATTCCCAATCCCCATCCAAAGGGATGAACCAGGAGGAGAATCCGGAACTTTCCGGGAGAGCTCTGGACACCAAAATTGTTGGGAAAGACCTTGGAAAACCAGGAATGGCACCGGGATGGGGAAGAGGGAAAATGAGCAGGGAATTCCGGATCCTGCAGCAGGAATGCAACAAATTCATGGAATTTTTAGGGAGAGAATTCCAAACCCTGAGGGTTCAAGAATTCCCAGGAATCTTGGGAACTTCAGAATCCCGAATCCTGGAGAGAAAAGAATTCCAGGAAAACCCCACTCCAGCAAACAAAACCCGGGATTTTTCCCACCCCAAATCCATGGATGGGATCCCTCCAGGTGTTCACCTTTCCCATAAAAACCCTTTTCCTTTAAAACTTCCGGAAAAAGAGAGGAAAAGCTGGATTTTCCCGATTTTCTCACGGATTTATCCCTTTATTATATTTTTAACGGGAATGACTCATTCCTGCGGGATCAGGGCTGGAATTTTCCTCTCCCTGCCCCAAACCCAACACTTCTCATCCTTTCGCTCCCATTCCCCATCAGAATTCCATGGATTTTAAGGATTTTCCCCTTCAAACCTTTTCCAGCCTTCCCGAATTCCCCCCGAGCCGCTCTCGCGGCTCCGGCTCCCGGCAGTTGCCAAGGGAAAAACCCTTCCCAATCCTTCCTAGAATTCCCAATAAAAGCCGAGGCCGTGAACTCCAGGCGGGAGAGGCGGGAATGGCCTGGATTTGACCGCGGGATGACCTCGGCATTCCCGGCCCGATGGACACCGGCACCATCCGGCTTTTTTTTTTTTTTTTTCCTTTTTTTCCTTGGAAAACGCATCCCTAAAGCGTTCCCGAGCCTGCCCCGGGAATTTATCCTGGGAAAAAAGGGATGGCTCCTCTTTCACAAAGGCCCCGGATCCGGGGAGAATCCTGGAAAAAAAAAAAAAAATTTGGGAAAAGAGGATGCGGAGCTCGGTAAAAAAGGGGAGAGGGGAATCTTGGATCTCCTTGCTGGGATTTGGGGTTTTCCCAAATAAATGCTGAAAATCCCGATAGAAATATTCCCAGATATTCCCAAATATCCCCGAATGTCCCTAAATATTCCCAAATATCCCAATTTAAATATCCCTAAATATCCTGATTTAAATATTCCCAAATATTCCCAAATATCCTGATTGAAATATTCCTAAATATCCCTGGTTAAATATCCCTAAATATCCCTAAACATTCCCAAATATCCCAATTTAAATATCCCTAAATATTCCTATTTAAATATCCCTAAATATTCCTATTTAAATATCCCTAAATATTCCCAGATATCCCGATTTAAATATTCCTGCCTATCCCTAAATATCCTTAATAAAATATCCTTAAATATCCCTTTTCTTACATCCTTAAATATTCCTAAATATCCCAAATTATCCCCATTTAAATATCCCAAAACTTTCTCAAATATCCTGATTTAAATATCCCTAAATATCCCCAAATATTCCCAAATATCCCAATTTAATTATCCCAAGACATTCTCCACATTCCCAGAGGAATTCGGCCCCAAAGTCTTCCCAGAATTTCCCCACATTCCCAGAGGAATTTGGCTCCAGAGGGTCTCCAAATCCAGAGTCTCCCATTCCCAAAATCCCAGCCCACAAAATTCCCAGCTCAGCCACGGAATCTAACCCTGCTCCTTCTCCCAGGAAAACCGGGAGCTTCCCGACTTTTTCCCAACTTCCCAGCGTCTCCATCCTCACATTCCCACAATCCCCTGAAAATTCCCTCTTCCCAGATCCCTCTTTCCTTGGCTTTTCCCAACTTCCCGGGCTGGAGAATCCAGGGAAAAACCCGACACTGACGTTCCGGAGCGCAGGAATTTCCCAGGATCCTGCTCCAACCTCCGGGATCTGAGGGAGGATCTGAATTCCCAGATTTTCCCTAACGGGAATTCCAAGGGCTGGATTTAAGCTCCAGCCTCTGGGATCCGTGGGAAAAAACCGAATTCCCAAATTTTCCCTATTGGGAATTCCGTGGGCTGGGTTTAAACCTGAGCTCATCCCAAAATTCCAAGGGGACCGCGGCAGCACCAAACCAGGGATGATCCACAAAAAAAAAAAAAAAAATGATTTTCGGGATTTTCGGGATTTTCGGGATTTTCGCGCTTTAGGATCAGCGGGAGAATCCCCCGGGATGAATTCCACACCCGGCCCCGGGAATTGCCATTCCCAAGGATCCAACACCTCATTCCCACCCCCCGGATTCCTGGGAATTGCTCCGTGGGGATTGGGAATGGTCGGGATCCGTGTGGATCCCGCACTTGGCGGGTTTTCCACAATTTTTCCTTTCCAGAGCCTCCGGAGCGCTTCGGAGTCATTAACGCCGCCCCCATCCGCTTCCCAAGAAACGCTTGGACTATTCCATGGAAAGGCCTGAAATCTGGGAAGGGCTTGCTCAGATTCCTCCTTTTCCTTGGGAATGGGGGAAGGGATTCAGAGGGATGGGGAGAGAGGGGGATGAATTCCAGAGTTTTCCATGGAAAAGGCTCCAATCCCGTCCTCCCGCCTCTGCAGGGAAGAGAATCGGGAATTTTTGGGATCCTCCTGAAAAAGCTCCTCGGAAAAGCCTGGAATGGTTTGGGATGAGGGGAGCTCAAAGCTGATCCCATTCCCACCCCTCCCGTTTTCCGGGATTGCTCCGGCCTGGCCTTGGACACTTCCAGGGATGGGAATTCCCTGGATTTCCCTGGGAATCAATTCCAGCCCATCCCAGGGAGGAATTCCTCCCAAATTCCCAACCAAAATCCTTCTTTTCCAGCCCAAATCCTCTTCTCCCATCCCAAAATTCTCCTTGAACTCCCATTCCCAGGCTTTGCTCCGAGGGATGGGATTTTTCCAGAATTCCCAATCCAAATCCCTCTTTTCTTCCATCCCAAAATTTTCCTTCGCTCTCATTCCCAGGCTTTGCTCCAAGGGAAGGGATTTTTCCCGAATTCCCATTTTTCCCTAATTCCCAATGGATTCCAGCCTCAAATCCCTTCTCTCCCATCCCAAAATTTTCCTTGAACCCCATTCCCGAGCTTTTCCGGGAATCCTCTCCCGGGCCGGGACTCGGGGCCAGGTCTGGAATTCTCGGGAAGAACTCCCAGAATCCCTGAGGAAAAGGAGAAAAATGTGGGAACGCCCCGGGAGCGCCAAAGGTCCCCACCCAGGTGGGGAAAAATGGGCAATAAAATCCCGGGATTCGCGTGGAAAAGCAATTCCAGAGTTAATCGAGGCAGAGGTCCCAAAAAAGCGACTTTTCCCATTGATCCATGGATATTCCACATGAAGGAATTCCCGGCTCCTGCACTGTGACCTGGCGGGAAATGAAACATCCGCCCCTTCCCCTCTCCGGCTTTTATTCCCGACATTAATCCAGGCCGGAAAAATCCCTTTTCCCGTTTTTTTTTTTTTTTTTTTTTTTTTTTTTAAGGAATGAAAAAAGAAAAAGGAGAAGGGAATTTTCCGGCAAAAAGGGGAAAAAAAAATCGAGTTTATTTATTGGGAATTTTTTGTTTTCATTAAAAATCTCGGGAATTTGAAATGAGATCCATCAGTAAATTCAAATTTTCCTACAAAATTCCAACAAAATTCCAACTATGAGCCTGGAGCAACGCTGAAAACCCGGGATCATCCGAACAATTCCTTGGGAAAAGCTTTTTTTGGTTGAATTTTGATAAGAAAAACCTGGATTTTTTTTTGCTGGAAAGATGATTTTTATGGAAAAAAGCAATCCAAGGGAGTTTTTCCCAAGAGCTGGAGCATCCCCCAAATCCCAAATGTTTGGAAGTCCGAGGTTGGATATCCATGGATGGATCCCAATCCAAAGCTTTCCCGGGGCTGGGGTATTCCATCTCCCGCAGGATCCCTGAGCCAATCCAAGGGAATTTTCTTCCCTTTTCTCTTGGAATCGCCCAGAAATCCAAGGAAATTCAACCCTGCCCAACAAATTCCATGGAATTCATCCCGGATCGGCCAAGAGGCGGAAAAACCAAAGCGGCAAAGGCGCCAAAACCCTCAGAAAATCCGGCTAAAAGCCAAAATTCCAGAATTCCGGGCGGGAATCCAAGCCGAGGCTGGGATCCCCGCAGGGATAAACAAATTCCAGCGGCGCAAGGAGCACGGAAAATCGGGATGGAGGCCATGGAATGACCCCCGGAGAGGGCCGGGAATGCGGCCGGGCCCGGCGCTCCCGGTTCCACCTGGGCTGCCGCCGCCCACCTGGAGAAATCCATCAAATTTCCGGATCTCAGGAATGCGGGGGGGGGGGGTTAATCTTTAACCAGACCCCCCCCCGGAAACCTTGGAAAATTCCCGGGAGCTGTTCCCGGATTGCTCGGGAGTCACCTCGGCCCCGGGGTCGGTGCTGCCGGGAAGGAGCCGGAATTCCGCGGCTCCGGCCGGAATTTGCGGCTCCGAGGTCACCGGGAGATGGAAAATGGGAAAAGAAAAGGATCGGGTTTAGGGAGAGGGGCTTGGAGGGTCCACGGGAATGTGGGATTTGCCGGGAAAAGGAGGAAAATCGGAAAAGATGAGCCCGGATTTTGTGTGAGGATGGGGAAGAGGCCTCGGCCTCACCAGAAATTCCATCGCCCCAAATCCCTGGAATCCCTGAATCCCCAAATCCCTAGAATTCCTGAATTCCTGAATCCCTGAAATCCCTGAATCCCTGAATTCCTGAATCCCAGGATTCTGCGGGATTGGGGAAAACAGGGAAGGTCCAGATTAAAACAAAATTGGGATTCAATGAAATGAGATTACAAAAAATTGGGATTAAAAAAAAATGGATTCAGAAAAAAAAATGGGATTCAGCCACTCCTCAACGAGGCAAAGATGGAAATGGGATCAAGCAGGGATTGAAAGGATTCCAATTGGGAATTTCCTCCCGGTTTTCCCCCGTTTCCCTCCAGGAAAAGCTGCCCCGCTGCCAATGTTTCACCGGGAACATTCCCAAAAATCCTGGGAACAATCCCAGGAACAATCCCAGGAACAATCCCGGGAACAAAGGCCCTGCCCATCCCTTCCTGCCTTTCTCCAACTCCAAACCCTTTGGAATATCCAGGAAATCCAGGGGAAAAAAAGGATGGGAGCAAAGAGCTCCCAATGGAGCTGGGCCAGCGGGATCCTCCAAGGATCCGGCTGGAAATTTCCATTCCATGAAAAACAAATATTCCATGAAAATCCGATATTCCATGAAAATCCGGCATTCCATGAAAATCCGGCATTCCGCGCTCGTCCTTCCCGCGCTCCAGGCTCAGGTGTCCCGCCTGGAATCCGGAGAAGTTTTCCAGCTGTCCCAGAATTCCCAGAATTCCCCCCTGAACCGCTCCAGGAATGGGATTGGAATGGATTTATTCCTGGAGTTGGGAATGTGGGAGGGGAGACTGGGATGGGAATTATTCTGGATACCCGGAAAAAGCAGGGAATTCGTTCCGAGCTCCAAGGAAATGTTTTGGGGTGTGGAAGGAAAAGTGGGAAGGGAAAAGGATGGAATGAAATGGAATGAAATGGAATGAAACAAATTAAAATGTGTTTTGCAAGTGAAATGTAATGAAATTAAAAAGAATTAAACAAAAATAAAATGAAATAAAAATAAAATAAATACAATTAAAAATAAATAAAAGAAAAGAAAATACAAAAGAAATTATAAATAAAATAAAACAAAATAAAATAAAATAAAAAATGAAATAAAAAATAAAAAATTAATAACAAACAAAACAAAACAAAACAAAGTAAAATAAAGTAAAATAAAATAAAATAAAATAAAGTAAAATAAAGTAAAATAAAATAAAATAAAGTAAAATAAAATAAAATAAAAGAAAATAAAGTAAAGTAAAGTAAAGTAAAATAAAATAAAATAAAATAAAATAAAATAAAATAAAATAAAATAAAATAAAATAAAATAAAATAAAACCAACTCCTTCCCATTTCCATCTGTAAATCCCTTCAAGCTTTAAAAGCACCCAGGAATATTCAACTACATCCAAATCCTGCTGGAAATTCAGCATCCCTGAATTTCCCACTCATTTCCTTGGATTTTTTACAATCCCAGTTTTTAATTTTGGACCTTTTTCACCTCCGGCATTTTTATCCAGGCCAAAAAAAAAAACTGGGAAAGGCTCCGAGGCTGAAAGGACTTTTTTGGGAACATCTGTCACCGTAAAAGTGCAAAACCAACCCAAGCAGCAGCGAATTCCCTCGTTTTATTCCCCGCTCCGCCGCAATTCCCGCTCCGTAACTTTTCCTCGGAAGCGTTTCCCTGCCCGAATTCCTTCTGGTTTTTATCACTAAAGAAATCATTTTGATTAAAAAAACACCAAAATAAAAACAGAGAGAGCGAGCCCCGAGTTTGGGGTGGGGGGTGAGGAAGATGAAGATAAGCGGGAAAAATCAATTTCTCGGGAGAAAGGGAATTTTTTTCCATGGATGAGGGGCGGGAAGGGGCCAACGCCGGAGTTGGCGCTGGCTGTTTACACCGGGAGCCATCTGGCAGCAGAGATATAATAACAATTATTCCGCGGAGATTCCGGTGAGGAATCGCATCCCCGTAAATCAAATTAACGCCCCTCCCCGCCCCCCCTTTCCCGCCTTTCCCGCTCTTCCCGTTCCTCCCTGCTCCCGTTTAACCCCGGGAACGCTCCCGAACGAGGCGCCCTCATCGTTAAGAATTGATTTTTTATTTATGGCCGCCGCGCCGTCCCGCGATATCCCGCCGTAATTCCGCCTTTATGGAGCGCCTTTGGAAATCCGAGGTTCACGCCGAGATTTGTGTTCCCGCTGTCGCTTCCCAAATCCCATTTTTTTTTTTAATTTTTTAATCCCACCCCCCACCCCCCTCACCCCCGGAGTGGAAATATCCGATATCCTTCATTAGCTCGATTACATCGGATAAGGGGTTTATTCCTTTAAATTATTTAACCTTGGGAGAACCCGCTGGGACCCCATAAATTCCGGCCCCGCTAATGAAAATCATCCGTTAGGGCCGTTCCCGAAGACAACGGGAAAAGGGATTAAAATATCTCGGAAAATCAAATCCCTTTTCTTTTTTTTTTTTTTCCCCCCTTTATATCCTCGGAATCCGACAGAATCGATAATTCACCGGAAAAAAAAAAAAAAAATCTCCTTTTTTTTCCCCTATCTCGGTGCCGATCCCAAAACTTATTTTTTTTGTGGGATATCCGTTTTTTCCCGGATTTTTGGGAAAAATTTGGAAGGAGAGAGTCCTGAAATCCCTTTTTAAAGCTGGATTTGGCAGAATTGAGTTTCTAATTCCAGCAATAAACATCCGGAGCTTTTTTGGGGCTTTTTTTTTTCCTTAAAGCTGGAATTCTGATCCGTGGAAATGGATGGGATCCAGGCATGGAAATGGGAAGAGACGGAGCTCGACCCCAAAAATTGGGGAGAAAAAAAGCAAAATTCGGGAGTTTTGCTTCAAGTTTTGCTCAATTACATTAATTAATAAACCAAATCATTTCAATTAATTGATTATTTGATTAATTGATTATTAAGTTGATTGATTAATTAAAGCTCCGACCCCTCATTTTTAGGATCCAGGTCCCTTTGATGGGAGACATCCCAAAAATTCAATTATTTGGCATTTTTTTGGTCCTTTTTTGGTAAAATGGGATTTTTTTCCTCAATTTTTGGGGTCCGGGGTTGGGGAAGCTCCACACGGGATGAGCACTGAGAAATTTTGGGAAGGTTTGAGGAAAAACTGGGATTTGGGGTGGATTTTCTAGGAAAAAAGCCGAAAAAAGCCTCGTCTTCCCTCTTTTCTTCGTTGGGGTTTTTTAGTTCAGTTTTGGGGTTTTGGGGGGGTTTTAAAGGAGTCAAGAAGAGTCAAACAACCCCAAAATTCACCCAACTGACCCTGAAGTTGACTCGGGAATTTGGGCACGGAATAAATCTGGAATTATCGGGAATTCTCCGATTTTCTCCCAGGCTGTTCCAAGCAGGATGGGACTCACCAGGATCAGCCAAAGATCTTGGATCAAAGATCCGAGACCAGAGCAAGGAGAACCAACCCTCCCCTCCCCTTCCCAATCCAACTCCGGAAAGCCACAAAAATTCCAAGAATTGCCGATTTGGGATGGAAATATCCCGGTTTTGCGGTGCCTTGGAAGCGGAACCGGGAGTCGCTGGATTTTATGGAGCTCCAGAAATTCCATGGAGGCTCCAGGAAGGACCAGGCTGCTCTTGGGACCAGTCCTGGCCAAACCAGGTCTCCAAAATCATCGATAATTTGATTTTTAAAGGATCTTCTCCGCTGGGATTTGCCCAAATCGGGAGCAATTTCCCCGGGATAAAACCGGCTCCGAGGGAGAAGTTCGGGACCGATCTCAGGAGGAAATCAAAGGCTCTGGATCCTTGTTTTTCCCTGGATCCCGATTCTGGAGTGTGTAGGAACACGACCACCCTGACCCCAGTAAAATCCCAGTTAAAACCTCGGTTTAACGTCCCAACGGATCCCGGTTCCAACCCTGCTGCTCCAGCCGGGAGCGACTTCACCGGGATAAAACCGGAGCCAAGGGAAGAGTTGGGGATGGCTCCAGGGAGAAATCAAAGGCTCTGGATCCTTGTTTTTCCCTGGATCCCGTTCCCGGTGTGAACACAACCACCCCGACCCCACTAAAACCCGGATTTAAGGACGGCTCCATTTCCCAGCTCCAACAGATCCCAGTTCCAACCCTCCTGCTCCAATCTGGGATAAAACCGGAGCCGAAGGAAGATCCAGGGAGGAACGGGAGGCTCTGGACCTTCACCTCAGCCTGGATCCCATTCCCAGAGCGTTCAGGAGCCCTGACCCCTCCAAACCCCCACATTTCAAGGATGATTCAAGGCCACCTCCTCAATTTCCCAGATTCCCAACCCTCCTGGAAACCAAACCCAATTCCCCGGCTTTAATCCCCGCGCCTCGCTTTGTCTCAGAGCCCTTTCTTCGCCTCGCTCCCCATTTATTTCATTTATTTTATTCCTCCTTTTTGTGCTAAACCCGTAAAAGGCGCCGGGCTGGGAGTTCATTTGGCCGATCAAGCCATGAAAAACACGGAGCCGCCAATGGAAGCGCCTGCGGAGCCGCGGCTCTGCCGTCGGGCCCGGCCGCAATTTGCCTTCCAGGGCTGTCTCCGAAAACAAAAAAGCTCCACACGCAGCATGCAAAGAAGTTCCGAGCGCGTTCGGGGGGCGCGGGGAAAGAGGAGGGAGAGGGGGGGGTGGAAAAAAAACCCACACGGAAGACGAGAAGGGCGGGCGGCGCTGGGAGAGGGGAGAGAGCGGCAGATCAATCATTTATAATTAACAAAAATCCGATCGGGGCTTTAAATAGAGATCAATGTGCGGCGGGCTGAGTGGATTGCGAGGATGTATTCACCTTCTCGTAACTCTCCTCGCGAGCTGTCACACCTCCCGAACCCCCATTTGTTTTGTTAACAAAGCTTCAGGGGGCGCCGGGCTCTCATTGAAATTTCATTAATCTAATGGAGTAAAGTCCTGGAGAGGGGGGGAGAAAAAAAAAAAGAAGGGGAAAAAAAAAAAAAAAAAAAATCAAATTCTCGTTGGGCGAGATGGTACCTGGGAAAGATAACCTCTGGTTGAACTCCCCGCCTCGGCGGGCTCTGCCATCAGTCTGGGAGCAGACAGCAGCGGGATGATTGCAGCCACCGGCCGCAGATCCTTCTTCTTCTTCTGCTGCGTGCTGCGGCTGCGGCCCCCCCGCCGGGCCCAGCGCCGGCGCCGCCGGCCACGCGCTGGAACCGCAGCGGGGTCACGGCTGGGACTGCGCCGGGGCTGGGGCAAAAAGCACCTTGAGCTTGGTTCTGAAACCACAGAGGGGTCATGGCTGGGACTGCGCCGGGGCTGGGGCAAAATGCACCTTGAGCTTGGTTCTGGAACTGTGATGGGGTCACGGCTGGGACAGTGATGGGGTCGGGGCAAAAAGCACCTTGAGCTTGGTTCTGGACTTGTGATGGGGTCATGGATGGGACTGTGATGGGGCTGGGGCAAAATGCACCTTGAGCTTGGTTCTGGAACTGTGATGGGGTCATGGATGGGACTGTGATGGGGCTGGGGCAAAAAGCACCTTGAGCTTGGTTCTGGAACTGTGGTGGGGTCAGGGCTGGGACTGGGCTGGGGTTGGGTCTGGAACCATGGTGGGGTCATGGATGGGACTGTGATGGGGTCAGGGCAAAAAGCACCTTGAGCTTGGTTCTGGAACTGTGATGGGGCCATGGATGGGACTAGAACAGGGGTCAGGTCTAAAATCATCGTGGGTTCAGGTCTGGAACTGCTGTGGGGTCACGGCTGGGACTGGGCTGGGGGTTGGGTCTAAAATCACCTTGGGTTTGGTTCTGGAACTGCAGCAGGGGTTTGGGTCTAAAACCAGCACAGGCTCAGCTCTGGAACCACCACAGGTTCGGTTCTGGAACCACCACAGGTTTGGTTCTGGAACTGGACACGTCCCTCCCAGCTGTCCCCTCACACAATCCCAAAGTTGTTGAGGTTGGAAAAGACCTCCAAGACCAAGCCCAAACTTCAACCCAGCGCTGCCACGGAATCACAGAATGGTCTGGGTGGGGAGGGACCTTGGAGCCCATCCAGGGACACCTCCCACCATCCCAGGCTGCTCCAAGTCCTGTCCCACCTGGCCTGGGACACTTCCAGGGATCCAGGGGCAGCACCAGCTGCTCTGGGAATCTGTGCCCCCCCTCCCACGTCCCCACATCCGTGACCCTTTCAATCCCTCCAGCTGCTCCAGCCCTGCCCTGGACAGGAAACGGGGGGGATCTTTTTTTTGGGATTCCTCCCTCCAACTCAAAATCCCAAACTTCCTTCTCCTCCCCACCCGCTGCAATCCTCAACTTCTCCCTGAAACCCTCACGGATTTTGAGGTTTCCGAGGGAAAATTTGCTTTCAATGGGAAAATCGGGAGGTTTTCTCTCGAAAAGCCCCGCGTTCCTCCCACTGCGTGACCTTCCCGGCAGCTCCCGCTAACTTTTCGGGGATGTTGTATTCCGAATATTCCAGGAATCCCAACAACTGGAGTGGCACGGCCACAGGAGACTCTCAACTTTCAGTTCACGCTCCCGACAAATTCCTCGTCCTCCTGGCTGTGGGAAAGAGCAGGAAACTTGAATCCGAGCGAGGAGAGGCCATTAGAGAAGGGGAAATCTCACGGGTGTCTCCATGCCTGGCACCGCGGGCAGGGCGGGAATTCTTGGAAAACTCCGGGAATTCGAGTGGAGGGTTATAAAGCTGAGCCCAGACATCTGCACGGCCCCGGTGGCGCTCCGGCAGCGGCGGTTATTCCGCGAATTCTTCTGAATTTATTGGGAAAATGAAATCCTCCGTTCCCCCGCTCCCAAATCCAGGTGGCGGATAAAATCCAGCTGCAGTTTTTATTTGGGATAATCGCAGGCAGCGCCAGCTGCGGCGCGCGGTGCCGAGGCCTTGGCCACAACCCCAGATCCTGCTTTTATTCCCTATTAAAGGAGCCCTGGATCCCGCAGAAATCCAGGAAATCAAACCTGGCAAATCCTGAAGGAATCCATTATTCCTGGTCCTGGTGGGATTAAATCCATTATTCCTGGTCCTGGTGGGATTAAATCCCTTATTCCTGGTCCTGGTGGGGCCAAGGTGCCGGGTCCCTGCTCGTCCCCACCGTGGTGGCACCGAGGGGACCCCGAGGGGATCCCGAAGATCCAAATCCCCCTCAGGACACCCCTGTGTCATTTTTTGGCTTTTTCCCTCCCCTCCTTCCCGTTCTCCAAGGTGTTTCCTCCTCCGATCCCGAGGTTTCCAAGCTTTGCCTGTCTCCAGCTCTGCGGTGGGTGGGGAGGGACAGATCCCGGGAAAAAACGGGATCAGGAATTCCATGGAAAATGGGCACAACCAGGACAGAGTGACCCTGATGGACAAACGGACACGGGCAGGACAGAGTGACCCTGCCAGACACAGGGACAGCCAGGCTGGGAGGGGCTGAGCCTGCAGATCCCAGGCTGGAACTTTCCCAGGAGTGAAAACCGGGAATTCTGGCACAGTAACACCGAGTTCTCCATGAAAAAATTCCATTTCTTTTGGGCAGGCACACCAGCATTCCAAGGACATCCGGGGGGATGGAGCGAGCCAGGGATGAGCAGCAGGAACCAGGGATTCAAGGAGAGGGCAACATTGAGCCAGGAAAAGTGGGAATTCTGGAGCTGCCGCTCAGCCTGATACCCCACAGATATCCCGAATTCCCAACACCTCAGTTTTCCCTGGATCTCCCCTCTTGGCCCCGCACTGACCATGGCTATCCCAAATTCCCACACTGACCACGGCTATCCCAAATTCCCACACTGACCGCGGCTATCCCAAATTCCCACACTGACCACGGCTATCCCAAATTCCCCTCTAGGACTGGCGCTTCCCACACGGCTCCACCTGCGGAATCCTCTCCCATCCCTTCCCGTTTATCCCATTCCAGCCCCACTCTGGAATTGCCTTTCCCTTCCCGAGCCGACCGGGATAAAGGACGAGCAGGGAGAGAAGAGAAACCTCTCCCACAGAATATTCCAGACGGGATAAAAAAAAAATTTTTAAATTAAATTAATTTTCTTTCCTCCCGAGCTCGGCACCTTTTCGGGAATCCGTGCGGGAGCAGGGAAGCGAGGAAATCTGGGAACGAGGGAGAAGCGCGGCCCCGATTCCAAACACACACGGATGAGCCTTGGGGGAATTGGGTGAACTTTTGAACCAGAGCTGCGGAGAGACAGAGCCGAGAGCCTGTTCCCACTTTAATAAACAATTCCCTCTTTTTTTTTTTTTTTTCCCTCAATTAATTAAGGTTTGGGAAGGAAAAAAAATGGCAGGAGAGGAGTAATGGAGCAGGCGGCGCGTTCCTTACAGATGGATCCTACCTTTGGCTGCTTATTAAATCTCTGCATGATTGCGCTGCAGAAAATTAATCGCATTGTTTTCCCTTTTTTCCGAGGGCTCTGCAAACAGCTCGGGAAGCGCGGCTCGGCTCCCGCTCCCTACCCCCATTCCCGCACGGAAAGCCAGGCCGGAATCCGCGGATCCGCGGCCGTTGGGCTCCGTGGGTTTCTCGCTCCCGGGGTTTTGGGGGGTCGGAATTTCCAGGTTTGGGTGAGGCGGGAGTTGGTGGGAAATAGGGAAAGGGTTGGGAGGAATTTGTGGGGAGGGGGGAGGGATCTGGATCCCAGCAGGAATGAAAGGTCTGGGATGCTGGAGATGGAGCCCAGCTCTGGCTTCCTCTTCCTCCTCCTCCTCCTTGTCCTGGTCCTCACCCTGATCCTCCTTCTCCTCCTCTTCTTCCTCCTTCTCCTCCTCTTCTTCCTCCTTCTCCTCCTCTTCTTCCTCCTTCTCCTCCTCTTCTTCCTCCTTCTCCTCCTCTTCTTCCTCCTTCTCCTCCTCGTCATCCTGGTCCTCACCCTGATCCTGGTCTTCATCTTCATCCTCTTCCTCCTCCTCTTCCTCCTTGTCCTGGTCCTCACCTCGATCCTTATCTTCATCCTCCTCTTCTTCCTCCTCCTCATCCTGGTCCATACCCTGATCCTCAGCCTTCTCCTCCTCTTCTTCCTCCTCCTCCTCCTCGTCCTGATCCTGATCCTCATCCTCATCCTGATCTTCATCCTCAGCCTCCTCCTCCTCCTCTTCCTCCTCATCCTGGTCCTCACCCTGATCCTGATCCTCATCCCGATCTTCATCCTCATCTGATCCTCAGCCTCCTCCTCTTCCTCCCCCTTGTCCCGTCTCCAGAGGCACCACCGGAGATCCCAGTTTGATCCCCGGACTGGGCTGGGATGGACTCGGATCCATCCCGAGGCCTTTGGCCAAGTCCGGATTTGTATTCCCATTGTCCGGAGCGAGCTGAGCACTTCCACAGCTGCTCCGAGGCCTCTGGAATTTCTATCCATGGCCCTTTGGACACCAAAAACCGGGAAAACAATGGAAAGGGGGGTGGGACTGAGGGGAAATCCCGTTGTGTTCCCGTGGACAGGGCACGGCCTCATTCCCAAAATAAATCCAGCAGCAATCCTGGGAATTTCCCAAGTTGAAAAACGTGGATTGAGGCCTGTCCTGGGATAGAGGGAGAGCCGGGGGACACCAGGCAGGGAAGGGGAAAAGGGAAAGGGAAAATGGGAAAGGGGAAAAGGGGAAAAGAGGAAAGGGGGAAAGGGGAAATTCATCAGGAACACATCCCGAAATTCCTCCCTGGCAGGGTGGGAAGGGGCTGGGATGGAATTCCCAGGGAAGCTGTGGCTGCCCCTGGATCCCTGGAAGTGTCCAAGGCCAGGCTGGAGCACCCTGGGACAGGGGGTGTGTCCCTGGATGGAGCTGGATGGGATTGAAGGTCCTTCCCACCCAAACCATCCCAGAATCCCATGGTATTCCCTGGATTTTCACAGCAGAACCAGCTCCAGCCCAGGGATGACAGAAATCCCATTCCTGCTGCCTGGTTCCTGGGAACTGACCATTCCCAGACCTCTCCTGGTGCTCCTGAGGCAGAGATTCCTCACCCAGATTCAACCCAAACCTTCAGCTTCCCATACGGAATCTCGGGATGGGAATGAATCCCTTCCCGGGATGGAACCTGCAGTTGGAGCCAGGCTCTGAAATCCCCCAGGATCCGGAATTCCCAAGCACCAAATCTCCCACTCTGGAGCCCTCCGGCCCCTCTTGGCTTGCCCGGAGCTGGATTCCAGCTCAAATTTTTAGGAATTTTCCATTCCCTAATGCCAGGAACAGCCCCCACTGCTTTATATCCCAAATCCCAACGAATAAACCAGGAACATTCCCACTTAAACCCCAACCAATCTGCTCCAAAGGATTATTCCTGGAGGTATAGCGGGGAAACTGAGGCACGACGGGGAACAGGGATACAAATCCAGAACTGGGAGTGCTTTTCCTTCCCCATCCATATTTTCCCATCCCTCTTTCCCTTTCCCATTCCCTCTTTTCCCATCCCTCTTTTCCTTCCCATTCCCTCTTTTCCTTTCCTATCCCTCATTTCCTTCCCCATTCCCTCTTTTCCTTTCCCATTCCCTCTTTTCCCGTTCCCTCTTTTCCTGTTCCCTCTTTTCCCATCCCTCATTTCCTTTTCCCTCCCCTCTTTTCCTTTCCCATTCCCTCTTTTCCTTCCCATTCCCACTTTTCCTTTCCCATCCCTCTTTCCCCATTCCCTCTTTTCCTTCCCGTTCCCTCTTTTCCCGTTCCTTTTTCCCATCCCTCGTTTCCTTTTCCCTCCCCTCTTTTCTTTTCCCACCCCTCTTTTCCTTTCCCATTTCCTCTTTTCCTTCCCCATTCCCTCTTTTCCCATTCCCTCTTTCCCCATTCCCTCTTTTCCCATTCCCTCTTTTCCCATTCCCTCTTTTCCCACCCCTCTTTTCCTTCCCCATTCCCTCTTTCCCCATCCCTCCCACCCTCCGAACATCCACCTCCCCACCACCTCCTCTTCCCTCGCAACCGCCACCAACACCCCCCCAAACCCTCCCCAAACCCAAACCCAAAAAACGCCCCCATCCACTCGGGCCTCCCAAATCCCGCCGGCCGGCACGGAAAAGCGGGAAGCGGAGGCCAGGACCTTATCCTTGGATAATCCACGGTGCGTTGCCATGGCTGCGAGGTGACCCCCTCGGAGCCGCGGCCGCACCAGCCGGGGGCAGCGGGGTCAGCGCGCGACCGCTCCGACCCCCGGGGTGAAAAGTTCAGGCAGCCCAGGAAAAACCAATACGGCCCCGCCGGAGCCGCTTCCCGATTTATTTCCATTCCCAGCAAGCCATGCATAGAAAATCCAGATAAATCCCATTCAGCTCCGCCGGGATCCGACACCCAATGGATGCAAACAGATGTCCGGAGGGAGCGAGCCTTTAATATTTATCAATAATTTATATTCATCCCGCCCTTCCCAAATTCCTTTTGTTGTTTAGAAAAACCTCGCCCCGCTTTTAATTCCTCGCCCTCCCTCCGGAATTTTTTTTCTCTTTTTTTTATCCCTTTTATTTTTTTTTTTTCCCCCCCTCCCCTCGGCTCTTCCCAATCCGGTGTCATATTAGGGAAGATAATGAGTATTTACGGCCGCGGCCCCGCTTGGCAGCGCCGTTAGCGCCCCGATTTATATCCCGAAGGCTTTTCCCTGGATTCCGGCTGACGGATGGATCCCATTTATATCCCAGCCTGGATTTTTTTCCACCCCCTTCCCTCGCCTCTCCTTGAGGTCCCACCTCGGGAGAAGCTGCCACGAGGTGGCCACGAGGTGGCTCCTGGAACCCTTGGAGAAAGTCCGGAATGTTCCGAAGGGATAACGGGAAGCGTTATCCTGGGATGAGGCGGAGGGGCGCGATCCCAAATTTACGGCCGAAGTTTTTCCCATTTTTTTTTTTTTTTGTGGGATGATGGGAGGGAAAAGCAGAAAATCCGGGGTGGTATTTAGAAAAAATGTCCAAAATTCCCTGGAAAATGGGATTTTTTGGGCCGGTTTTAAGGGATGATGGAAGGGGAAAAGCAGAAAAT
>NW_005087747.1:144422-186139 GCF_000331425.1 Pseudopodoces humilis | reverse complement strand
AAAAAAAAAAAAATGTCCAAAATTCCCTGGAAAATGGGATTTTTTGGGCCGGTTTTAAGGGATGATGGAAGGGGAAAAGCAGAAAATCTGGGATATTATTTTAAAAGGTTAAAAAATAAATGGTGCCCAAGTTTCCCTGGAAAAAGCAAAAAATTTGGGATAATATTTGGAGAACATTTCAAACCAAAAGATGCCCAAAATTCCCTGGAAAATGGGATTTTTGTGGCTGTTTTTAAGGGATGATGGAAGGGGAAAAGCAGAAAATCTGGGATATTATTTAAAAACGTTAAAAACCAAAATGATGCCCGAAATTCCCTGGAAAATGGGATTTTTGTGGCTGTTTTTAAGGGATGATGGAAGAGGAAAAGCAAAAAATTTCAGATAATATTAAGAGAACATTTCAAAAACCAAAAGATGCCCAAAATTCTCTGGAAAATGGGATTTTCTGTGGCTGTTTTTAAGGGATGATGGAAGGGGAAAAGCAGAAAATCTGGGATATTATTTAAAAACGTTAAAAACCAAAATGATGCCCGAAATTCCCTGGAAAATGGGATTTTTGTGGCTGTTTTTAAGGGATGATGGAAGAGGAAAAGCAAAAAATTTCAGATAATATTAAGAGAACATTTCAAAAACCGAAAGATGCCCAAAATTCCCTGGAAAATGGGATTTTTGACGCTGTTTTTAAGGGATGATGGAAGGGGAAAAGCAGAAAATTTGGGATTTTATTTAGAGAATATTTTTTTAAAAAAAAGATGCCCAAAATTCCCTGGAAAAATGGGATTTTCTGTGGCTGTTTTTTAGGGATGATAGAAGGAAAAACCAGAAAGTTTGGGATATAATTTAAAAATATCAAAGCCAACGGTGCCCAAAATTTCCTGGGAAAAAAAAAGAGTTTTTCTGTGGCTGCACGGCAAAAATAAAAAATCCTAATAATCAATTTTTCCTTAATAATTCCTGACTGGGGGAAACTGGGAAGTGGGAAAAGAGGGAAAAGGGAGGAGGCAGAGATTAAAGGGATCCCTTTTCCCTGGATCCAATCCCGAACGGACCAAGTTGGGAAGTTGGTGCTGGAAAAGGTCCTGGAGCTGTGGGATGATAAAATTCCTGGGATTTTCCCTGCAGCTTTTTAGGGAAAAATCTCCAGATTGTTCCTAAAATTCCACTTTTGGGGGCGCTGAGTGACCGAGAATCCCAAATTCCCACCTCAAATTATTCCCTCCTGTCCTCCAAATTCCCAGATTTTCTATTTTTCCAGAATGAAAACAGCAGGAAAAACAGCCGGCAATGAATAAAATTGGAATTAATTTGGGTTTTCCTGGGTTTCTTTGGGTTTTTTTTTTTTTCTTGGCTCTTCCGGAGCCGCTTTCTGCTGCCAAAATTCCGATCATGGATCAATAATTTTCCAATCATTGCCCTCGTTTTTCCTTCCTCCAGGAAATACTGGGGGGAAAAAATGGGAAAACTATTCCAGAATTCCCAAATTAATGCCCTAAATGGGAGCCGGGTGGAATTCCACGGGTCAGGAGGTAAATCCCATTCCAGGATTTCCTCGGAGAGCAATTCCAAGGTCACCGAGAAGGGGCCAAATCCGCGGGATTTGATTCGGTTTTATCCCAGGATTATTCCCAGGGAATGTTGAAATGATGATGGAATAAAAACCGGGAATGGGAAAGGAAAAATCTTGGGATAAAAGCCGATTATCCCAGTTTATCCCAAATTCTTGGGATAAAAGCCGATTATTGACCCCGAGCACGAAGGGTTGGGATGTTCCCGATATTCCCAGGGATCCGGGGCAGGGAATTCCTGAGGCTGCTGCTCCTCAAGGAGTAAAAGATGAGGGAATAAAACCATTCCAGAGGGATGGGAAAAGAGGGATGGGGAAGGAAAAGCCGGACGTTAAACTCGACCCAGCAACGGCTCCCGGCCCAGGGATGGATTTTCCTGGGATTGGGGTCAGGGCCAGGATTGGGATCAGGGCTGGGATTAGGGCCGGGATTGGGGTCAGGGAGGGGATCGGGGCTGGGATTGGGGTCAGGGCTGAGATTTGGGATCAGGGCCGGGATTGGGGTCAGGGATGGGTTCGGAGCTGGGATTGGGGCAGGTTTGGGGTCAGGGCTGGGATTTGGGATCAGGGCCGGGATTGGGGCTGGGATTGGGGCAGGTCTGGGATCAGAGCCAAGATTGGGGCTGGGATTGGGGTCAAGGATGGGTTCGGAGCTGGGATTAGGGCAGGTTTGGGGTCAGGGCCAAGATTGGGGCTGGGATTAGGGTCAAGGCTGGGATTTGGGATCAGGGTGGGATCAGGGCTGGGATTGGGGCAGGTTTGGGGTCAGGGCTGGGATTTGGTCTGGGATTGGGGTCAGGGATGGGATCTGGGCTGGGATTGGGGCAGGTTTAGGGTCAGGGCCAGGATTGGGGTCCGAGCCAGGGTCAAGGTCAGGGCTGGGATCGGGGCTGGGATCAGGGTCAGGACAAGGTTCAGGGTCACGGTTGGGATCAGGGTCAGGATTGGGGTCACGGTCGGGATCGGGGTCAGATCGGGGTCAATCCCAGGTCCCATTTCCATCGTGGCAGCTCCACCACAAAATGGCCCTGGGACAGAGTGAGGGCCAGGATTTGGGATTGATTTGGGATTGACTTGGGATTGATTTGGGATTGATTTGGGATTTGGGATTTGGGATTTGGGATTTGGGATGGGGCTGGAAGGGGAGCAGGAAAGGGGCGGGGACGGGTGGGGTTGAGTCGCTCTTCGCTGGGTGCAGGGAAAAGGGAAAAAAGAGGGAAAGGGAGGAAGGAAAGAAGAGAAAAAGGGAGGAAAAAAGTGGAATAAAACCAAAACATTCCAGGGAGTGATTTGGGAGATTTGCGGGAGATTTTGGGGAACATTTGAGGAAACATTTGTGGGAAACATTTGAGGATATTTCTGGGGACATTTGGGGACATTTTGGGGGCACTTTTGGGGACGTTTGGTCCCTCCCCACCCGTGAGTTTTCCTGGGGAGCTCCTTGGCCGCTTTTCCCATTCCAGTCAGGGAATCCCAAAATTTCCCCAGTCCTTTTCCCGGATGAGCTCAAACGTTGTCATTTTGTGCCCCGACCCCACTTTTTTTGGGGGGAAAAAACCAGGGAAAAAGGGACCAAATCCTGCCTAGAGCATCCCCAAGAATCCCTTCCAAATCCCAATCTCCCAGAACGATCCCATGAGGAAAAACCCGAGACCCCGACTTTATTCCGACCCCCCATCCCGCATTCCTGCACCTCTAATCACAAAACCAATCCCGTTTTTCCCTTTTCTCTCAAGATTCCCAGCTGGATTCCTGGGAATCCCACTGCCCCAGCACGGAAATCAGGGATTGACCGGGAAAAGCACCCCAGGAACAGGAGCACATCCTTATTTTCCCAAAATCCTATTAAATCCCCCCAAAACCGGAGGATTTTCCCCCATTCCCACACAACTCGGCCGCTTTTTCCCTGGCAAAATTCCTGGGAAATAAAATAAGTGGGAATTCGCATCTCCCATGCTCCCCGACTTCTTCTCCCAAGAGCATCCCAGGGTGACAAAATCCCATGAAATCCCCCAAAGGTGGAGCAGTTCCCCCACTCTCCGTGACCCTTTTTCCCTTTTTTCCCCTCAAAAAAATTCCTGGGAAACAAATGAAAAAAGCGGGAATTTGCATCTCCCGGGCTCCCCGATTTCCATACAAGAAGAACAAGAGAGGGAATAAAAAAACAAAACCGAAGACAACAACAACAAAAAAAATTCCCATTCCGGGAGTTCTTTACCCTTCTGCCAACAACAACAACAACAAAAAAAATTAAATTTAAAAAAAAAAAAAATCCCATTAAGGAGCTGTCAGCGCCTCAATTCCCGTTTTTCCTGCAGGGAATCCGCGGCCGCTCCCGGCTCCAAAAGGAGCTGATGGAATTATGGGCTGGTTTTTTTGTTGTTGTTGTGAGGAGTGAACAGGAACTGAACCTTGAACTTCATTTCCCCTTTGAACTCGTTACCTTGGGAGCCGATTCCCTTTTTCCCTCCTCCCTATTCCCGGCTCTTTTTTTTTTCCCCGTTCCCCCCCCCGCCTTGCTCCTCTCCAAACAAATTTCATCCCAATTACCGTCCCTTCCCCTCGGCTCCGAGATGGATAATCATGGATTTGACCTAATTACCTGGAGCGGGCCATTCTCTCCAAGGTGCAGCGGGATTGGCGTGAACAGGAGCTGACCCCGCCGTTCCCCGGATCCCAATTTTATCCTAATTATCCCAGACGAGCTTTTCCATCTTCCTCCGGCCTCCTGCTCCCTCCTCCCCCTCCCCTTCCCGCTCGCTGGCTTGGAGACGAGCTTGGAAAATCCATCCCGGGGGGGAAAAAAAAATGGGGATTTGGGGGTTGTTTTCCATTTGGGGTTTATTTACCGGTTGGGATTTATTTTCCGTTTGGGATTTATTTTTCCGTTCGGGGATTATTTTCCATTTGGGGTTTATTTTCCGCTTGGGATTTATTTCCCGTTCGGGGGTTTATTCCCGTCGGGAATGAGGAGATTCGGCTCCATAAATGGAATTGTTTCCCGTGGGAGTTTAGGGACAACGCCCCTTCCCCGATTCCCAATTTCCTCTATCCCGGGAAAGGTGTCTGGGAATTAAAACCTGTCAGGGAATGAGAATTCCAAGCTGGAAATTTGAGCCATTTTTTTTTTTTTTTTTCTGGAATTCCTGGTTCTGGGTGGCTCCCAATCCTCCGAATCCAAGGAAAAATCTCCTTTTTTAGGGACCCCCCCCCAATCCCAGACCCCTCCAGGGAAACCTGGGCTGAATTTATGGATTAAAATCTGCCAGGGAATGGGAATTCCCAGCTGTTCCCTGGAATTCCTGAGCGAGGACACGAAGATTTGGGTTCTGGTGGATTTGGGGTCTGGTTGGATTTTGGGATTTGGGCAGATTTTGGGATTTGGGGGCAAGGCTGGATTCTCCTCCCTTCCCCTCGGCGTTCCCGTTGAACCCGGAATTCCGGGATCCACAGGGAAGAGGAACGGCCGCTCCAATCCCAAACCCTCCATGGAAAATCCATGGATTCAGGCTTGGGAAAGGGGATTTGCTCCTGGAATCTCCAGGGAATGGAAGGAAAATCCAACTTTGTGCTGTCCTCAGACCCTCTCCTCCATCCCCAAATCCCCAAATCCCTCAATCCCGAGGGATTTTCCTTCTCCTCCTCCCAGAGCTCTTGGATTGGGTTTGGATATCCCGGAAAAGGAGGGAAAGGCAATCTTCCAACACCCCTCGTGTCCCGATCCTGCTGGATTTTCCATCCAAAAAAAAAAAATCGAGGAATTCTCAGCTGAATTTTCCTTCTGCTCCGAAAAACCTCAAATCCCAAATGGAACCGGCTTCGCTCCATTTATCCCAACTCAAATTCCCCCCCAAAAAATCGAAGGGAAGCGGTTTCGATCCATTTATCCCAACTCGAATTCCAAATAAATAAATTTTATGAAACTTTCACCTTGCCCTGTTGGTTTGGGGGTATTTTTCCCCCAAGATTTTTCCCAGATCGGGAACGAGGGACAGGGAATTTTTTATTATTTTTTTTTCCTCCTCAAATCGGAAGGAATTTTCCAGGAATTGCCATCAAAGAAACTCCCAAATTTTTCCTGGAGAAGGAAGTCGGGGTGGGGCGACAAAAGGAACAAAATGGAAATGGGACAAACTTGGCGGCCAAGATGAAAAACCTCAAAAAAAACCCCAAACCCGACCTTCCAAAATATCAAAATTCAACGGGAAACGAAGCAAAGCTCAGGCCTGGCTGCTCCGGGGAATATCCAGGGATTTTCCTGGGGGAGGATAAAAATTCCCGATGAATTCCCCCCTCGGAGGAGCCGCAAAGTGGCCCCGGACAAAAGCCGAGGGTGATAAATGGGATTTTGTCACCGCTTTGGGGTTAGGCCGGGGTTTAGTCCCGGTTTTATCTAAGCCGGGTAAACAGCCCATTAATCCCGGGAGCCGGGAGAGACTAAATTAGGTGGGAATGCAAATATCGGGAGGAAATAATGGCAGGGGACACCGGGAGGTTAAAAATAAAAAAAAATGGGTGGAAAAGGAGGGAAAAAAAATGGGATTTGTTTTATCCGGATCGGAAAAAAAAAAAAATGGGATTTGTTTTATCTGTGAGAGGAGGGGAAAAAATGGGATTTGTTTTATATGGGACAGAGGAAAAATGGGATTTGTTTTATCTGGGAAGGGGGGAAATGGGATTTTGTTTTATCTGAGACGGGGGGGAAAAAATGGGATTTATTTTATTGGGAAGAGAAAGGGGGGAAATGGGAATTCTTTTATCCAGGAAGGAGAAAATAAAAGTCAGGGAGGAAAAAAAATTGGGATTTGGAGTTTCAGGATATCCAAAGGAATCAGGGAGAGGAGGGAGCCGGGATTTTTTCCAACTGGGATCGAGGTCAGGAATAACCCCAAACTTCCCCCGTGGTGGCCTTTGGGGGACCTTTGGGGTTTTTTGGGAATTCAAGGTGGGAAAAGCAGGGATTCGACTTTTAGGGATGGGAAGCTCAAGCCCACTTGGATTTTAAAGGGTTTTGAAGGATTTTTAAATATTTTAAAGTGGTTTGAAGGATTTTTAAGGATTTTAGAGAGTTTGGAAGGAGTTTAAAGGATTTTAAAGGGTTTTGAAGAGTCTTAGAAGGATTTTTTAAATATTTCCAAATATTTCAAAGGGTTCTGAAGGATTTTGAAGGGTTTTAGAGAGTCTGGAACTATTCTAAAGGATTTTAAAGGGTTTTGAAGGGTTTTAAATATTTCAAAAGGGGTTTGAAGGATCTTGAAGGCTTTTAGAGAGTTTGGAACCATTCTAAAGGATTTTAAAGGGGTTTTGGAGACTTTTAGAAGGATTTAAAAATATTTTAAAATATTTTAAAGGGATTTGAGGGATTTTCAAGGGTTTTAGAGAGTTTGGAACCATTCTAAAGGATTTTAAAGGGGTTTTGGAGACTTTTAGAAGGATTTAAAAATATTTTAAAATATTTTAAAGGGATTTGAGGGATTTTCAAGGGTTTTAGAGAGTTTGGAACCATTCTAAAGGATTTTAAAGGGGTTTTGGAGACTTTTAGAAGGATTTAAAAATATTTTAAAATATTTTAAAGGGATTTGAGGGATTTTAAAGGCTTTTAGAGAGTTTGGAACAAGTTTAAAGGGTTTTGAAGGGTTTTGAAGGACGACACCGCCCCTGTGCCCACTCCAGCCCTTCCCTCATCCCATCCTTCCCCCACACCTCATGCATCAGGTGTTTATCGGGAATTCCGGAGCTCTTCCCGGTTTTTTGGAAGGAGTTCAGAGAGCACCGGGAGCTCCCCTCCCCTAAATTTGGTCCTCCCTGGGTTCCGGTGCCTCCCGTGCCCTCCAAGGCCTCTCCCGGCCTTGAAATCCGGGCTGGAAAAATCCCAAAACCCATCAGTTTCCAGTTAAAATAAACTTCCCGTTTCTCCCCCAAATTCCTGGGCTTTTGTGGCTTTGATCCTCTGCGGAGCATCTCCCTTCGATGGATTAATTAAGTCATTAATTAATGATTGGCCAGGAGGTGTCTGGGAGATTTGGGATGATCCAGGGATTTGTCTCCGGTGGGAGATATCCCTGTCCACGGCACGGGGTTGGAATTGGGGGATTTTTAGGGGTTTTTCCCACCCCAAACCATTCCAAGATTCCTGAGACAAACCACGCAGACCCCACAGCCTCATCCCATGGATAAACTGGATAAAATTCCTTAAGTCCGGGTCAATTCTTCCCTCCCACACCTCTTGGATATGATGGAAGCTCTTTGGGATTATCCAGGCCAGGAAAATGTGGGAAAATCCCAAAAAAACTGCCCAAACCCAGAGGTTTCCTGGGCTGGGAAGGTGCCAGAGTGAGGGGAAAACCCGAGCCCAAATCAATCCTGATCCCAAATCAACCTTGATCCCAAATCAATCCTGACCTCAAATCAATCCTGACCCCAAATCAATCCTGATCCCAAATCAATCCTGATCCCAAATCAATCCCGACCCCAAATCAATCCTGATCCCAAATCAATCCCGACCCCAAATCAATCCCAATGGATGGGATGTGCCTGTGGGGTGGGATTGGTTTATTTGGGATGAGTTTGTGGGATTGGTTTGAGATGAGTTTGGGGGTTGTGGGAGGATGAGGTGTCCTCCTGTGGGAGGATTTGGGGCTTTTGGGAGGATTTGGGGTTTTTGGGAGGATTTGGGGGCAGCCTTTGGGTGCTTGGATGGGGTTTGGGGATAAAAGGAGAGGAAGAAGCGGCACCTGCGTGTGTTCCTGCCCGGGCGCGATCCCAGGGCGTGTTCCCGTTCCCATTCCCATTCCCGTTCCCGTTCCCGTTCCCGTTCCCGTTCCCATTCCCGTTCCCGTTCCCATTCCCGTTCCCATTCCCATTCCCATTCCCATTCCCGTTCCCATTCCCATTCCCATTCCCATTCCCGTTCCTATTCCCATTCCCGGCCGGCCCCACACGGGGGCGCTGCAGAATTCCGGAGCCGCCGCCGAGCTCGGAGCGACCGCGGGACCCCCCCCAAAATTCTCCCAAAAAGACCCCAAAACCAACAAAATCCCCCCAAACAGACCCCAAAACCACTGAAACCACCCAAACAGACCCAGAGACCACCAAAATCAGCCGGAGTAGACCCCAAGTACACCAAAATCACCCCAAATCACCCCAAATAGGCTCCCAAAAGCTCAGATACACCAAAGAGACCCCGATTAATTAAAAAAAAACCCAAATCCACTCAAAGGAATCCCAAGAGCCACCGGGAGACGGCCCTGAAAAACCCAAAAAAATGTGAATAACCCCCAAAAATGCAAATAACCCCAAAAATGCAAATAACCCCAAACAGCCACGGCAGACGCGGAGAGACCCCCATGGGCACCCCCAAAACTCCACGGACAGACCCAAAAATCCATGGAAATCCCCTCAAAATTCCCCAATATCCACGGACAGTCCCAAAAATCCCCCAATAAACACGGACACACCCCAATCTTGGCAGAAAATCCCAAATATCAACAGACAGCCCCCCAAAAAATCCATGGACACCCCCGAAAATCCATGGATATTCCCTCCAGAACCCCCAAAAATCCATGGATATTCCCTCCAGAACCCCCCCAATATCCATGGACAGTCCCAAAATTCCACCAATAAACAGGGATACGCCCCAATATCCCAACGGGAACGGAGGAATATCCAGAGGGATGGAGCAGAATCCAAGGGATAAAGGAATATCCCAAGGCATAAATCGATATCCCATGGGGCGGAGCCGTATCCCAAGGGTTGCAGCAATTCCTGGAGCTGCCGAATCCATAAAAACCCAATTTCTAAAATCCTGGAATGGTCGGGATCGGGAAGGGTCCTTAAATCCCACCCCATTCCCAAGGGCAGCTGCACTTCCCGTTATCCCATTATCCCGTTATCCGGCCTTGGGCACTCCCAGGGATCCGGGACAGCCGCAGCTTCCCTGGGAATTCCATCCCAAATTCCCACCAAGATTTCCTGCTCCAAACCTTTCCCTCCTTCCATAAAAATTAACGACCATAGCCCAGAATTAAGGAATTTCCCGGTTTCTAAGCCAAAAGCGGTTTGGGGAAGTCTCCCGGAGCCCGGGACACTCGGGAAGTGTCTCCCAAGGAATCCTGAGCATTCCAAGGTCCCTCTGGGCTTCCCGGCACTTCCCAGGCTCCGGCTCTGCACAAACATTTGCTCCGGAATTTCTCCGTAGGGAAAATCCTCCGGAGCTCACGGCTCATTGAGTAAAGTCATTCCCAACCCTCTCCGTCCCTCCAGGGATAACCGGGAACGTTCCCGGATTCCCAGGAGGAATCAGAGCGAGGAAAAACCTGTCCCAGTGGATTTTCCCGAATCCAAACTCCTCCGCCTCCAAACTTCCCGGGTTTTATTTCGGTGATCATCGTCCCAAATCCAACCTGCTCCCATTAAAACCTGGATTGAATCAAGTGGGGAATTCAGGAAGGTGGGAAAAGCTCCGGAATTCTCGGTGTTGTGTTGGAGTGTGGAAAAAAGCCACGGGAATGGGAAGGATTTTCCCAAATCCTTGTCCCGAAGAAATCCCAGATTTTGGGCTGGGAATTACTGTCCCACGAGAGCAGGAAGAGGAGGTTGGGATGGAAAAAGGGGATGAAGGAAAAAAGGGAGGGAAGTGCTTGGGAAGGAGAAAAGGAGGGGAAAAATCCTTGGAAAACGGGAATTTGAGGATTTGAGAGCAGCCGGATCCGCTGTTGGACAGGAAGAAAATCCCAAAAATCAGAACCAGCTCGACTCCGTGGATCCAATTCCAACTCAAATCCGTCATTCCCGAAGCATCCCTCATCCCAGCATCGGCGCTTCCCAAAAAATCCTCGTTCCCCAGCAATTCCTCAGGAAACGCCCTCGGATTCCTCCAGTCTGGAGCAGGAGAAACCTCAAATTTCTGAGCACCAGAATATCCCAAAAAATCCTCTCCAGAGGAAATCCCGGCAAAGAAACCAGAATTCCAAAAGGTTGGAAGACAAAGCCTCCTGAAAGTGGGAATTTGAGCTCCCTGGAAGGAAAACTCCCACAAATCACCCGGGAATTTTGGGAAATGTTGGCTGAAATACGGAGTTTTTCCATCAGAATCAATCCCGAAGAAACCAGCACCAAGATAAGAAAGAAATACGTGGAATTTCAAGGATGTTATCCAGGATTTTCACATTTAGTGGGAACGGACAAAGCGCTAAAATTCCCAAAAATCCCCTCCTGAATTATGGGATGGATGTAAAACCAAAGGATTCCAGGTTTATTTATAAAATTCCGAGAAACATCAGTGACATTTCAGAATTCCAAGAAACTTTTCCCTAAAATTTCCAAATTTCCAGAAATATCAGTGACTCACCCTCATCCTGGAATTCTGCTGGGAACGGGACCTCGGAAATCCGGGAAGGGCCAAAATTCCAGCTGGGATTTTCATCGGAGCCATCCCATCCGTCGTGCTCATCCTCTCCTGGATGGGAAGGACAAGGAGGGGCTGATTTTTGGGAATTTTTTTAGGAATTTTGGAATTCCTAACCCCAAACATCCCGTTTCCTTCTGGTTCCATCCAAAATCCAAACTCGTTTTTTGTGGGATTTGAGGAGTTTTAGGGCAAACCCATCCCTCGGGGCCAAGGCAGGGAATTCCTGCTGCAAAAACACCGGGAAAAACCTGGGAATGCCAGTCCTGAGGGCCAAAATTCCAGAGGCAAATCCAAATCCTTGTCCCTGCCCTCAGGCCACGACCTTGCCAGAAATCCGTGTGTAAAATAAAGAATTACACTAAAAGGGAGAATTTTCCAGGATTTTAGGGAAGAAGAGCTTGGAAATCCTTCAGGAGAGAGGGAAAAGGGATTAAAATATGGATTCCCTGCAGAAATTTCCAGGGTTAAGGATAAAAACAGGGATTCCCTACAAAACAATGAACAAAGTGTGGAATTGGGTTTTCCCCTCCTAAAATTTTCCCGGATTTTGGGGAAAAATGCTTGGAAATCCTTCAGGAGAGAGGGAAAAAGGATAAAAATGTGGATTGCCTGTGAAATTTACTGGGATAAGGATAAAAACAGGGATTCCCTGCAGAAATTTCCAGGAATAAGGATAAAAACAGGATTCCCTGCAGAAATTTACTGGGATAGGGATAAAAACAGGGATTCCAAGAAGAAATTTATAGGAATAGGGATAAAACCACGGATTCCCTACAAACCAGTGGCCAAGGGCAGGGTGTGGAAAGGAGCTTTCCGCTCCTCAAATGAACCTTACGTTGAATTTTCCAGGGAATTTTCCTCCTGCTGATGGATTCTCTGGAGTGGCCACTCCGTGCCAGGTGTTGGGGTGGATTTTTATCGGGAATGCGGCGGCGCTAAAAGGTTTGGGATTCAATATTTGCTCAGGACAAAGCGGCGGGGCCAGGCCCGATAAGGGAGCGGAGGCAGCTGCTCCTCACTCAGCGCCCTCCAAACAGCTCCAAAACTGGAATTCCCAGCTGCTCCTTCATCATTTTCCAGCCCCAATTCCCACTTTTCTCCTGGTAAACACCGGGAGAGAGGCCGGAAAACACCGGGAGAGTCCAGCTTTTAATCCAGGCCTCAGGGAAAGGCCTCGGGCCTAGCAGGGAAGGCCCAAATTTTCCCTTCATCCCAGAAAAAGGAATTTCCAGCTGTTCCTTCATCATTTTCCAGCCCCAATTCCCACTTTTCTCCTGGTAAACACCGGGAGAGAGGCCGGAAAACACCGGGAGAGTCCAGCTTTTAATCCAGGCCTCAGGGAAAGGCCTCGGGCCTAGCAGGGAAGGCCCAAATTTTCCCTTCATCCACAAAAAAATTGGATTTTCCCACATTCAGCATTTCCCAGGGCACATTTTCCCAGGAAATTTCCAGTTCCTCATCCAAAGGAACCGTCTGGAATCAAATGAGGAATAAAACGCCCAAGGATTTTCCTCTCCAGGATCAGCTCCAGGCCCAAATCCCAAACTCCGCTGAGGTCCCAAGCAAAAAATTTGGGTTAAAAATGAGAAATTTAGGGGTAAGAGTGAAAATTTCTGGATTAAAAGTGAAAAATTTGGGATTGAAGTAAAGAATCCAGGGTTAAAAATAAAAAATTCGGGGTTAAAAGGAGAAAATTTGGGGTTCACAGAAATTCATGGAATTCCCGGTGCTGGGAGCATCTCCGTGCCCCCATCCCAGCTCTGGGAATGGCAAAATCCTTTCTACAATTCCTTAAAAACAACATTTCCTTGGAATTTTGCCTTTTTTCCGGCCCCACACGGAGGTAACAGGTGGCTGCCTCTAACGAGCTCCAGGTGTGGGATTATTGGGATAACGAGCAGCCCGATCCCGCTTTTCCAGAGGCTGCGCCGGGCTGAGCGGCTCCGGTACCTCGGAACGCTTTGGAACAGGAACAAATTTTCCCAATTTTCCCAATTTTCCCATTTCCAAACGGGAAAATTCCCGCCGGGATCAGGCGGAGGGAGAAGCCGCTCAGCACATCAGCCGCGGATCCGGTGGGAAAATTCCCAAATCCGGAATATCCGAGCATATTATCGTCATAAATTGAGGGGGGTTTTTGCCAGGAAAGTGGGAATTCCCAAAAATCCCATAATCCACCCAAATAAAGCTCGGCTGGAAAATGATCCACCATCAATCGTTCCCATTTTTAGGGATCGTTCCAAGCGCAGCTGCGCCGCACAAATCCATGGAAACGGAGCTGCTTCCTTTTCCTTTCGCACTGGGAATATTCCGGAATGTTCCTTCAGAACCTAAACTCCACATCCCGTGCTCCCTAAAAACCCAATCCCATGGTTTTTCCATTTGGATTCACATCCCAAGGATTTCTCCTGCTTTTAATCCACTAATTAGATTTAGAGGAGGAAAATATCTGGATTTAGAGAAGGAAAATATCCGGATTTAGAGAAGGGAAATATCTGGATTTAGAGAAGGAAAATATCCTGATTTAGAGTAGGAAAATATCCAGATTTGGAGGATGAAGAGCTCTGGATTTGGAGGAGGAAAAATTCCCCCTCTTTTCCAACTCAAACCTCTCCTTAAATCGTCAAAAATCCCCAAAACTAAAATCACTTTTTAACGGGAATTTTTCCTTCTTTCAGCTGCAGCCGCTTCCCACGGAGGGAAAGAAAAAGGGAATGAATGAATCCCAGCAATGCCAGGAAAAAACTTTCATTTCCCACAGCTTTTTATGGGAATTGCAATTAAATTTCCTTGGCTTTCTCACGTACCCAGAGCTTCATTAAACAGCTCTTAAATCCCGGGAAAAATCAATACCGGGCGAGCTCCGGGTGGGATTTTACAAGGAGCGGAAGTGAAATCCCAAATTCCCGTTCAAATCCCAGGAAAAAAAAAACTAAAATTCCTCCTCAAATCCCACCTGGTTCTTTTAATATCCCTGGATTTTCAGAGATTCCTTTCCCAGAGCTGTGAAAGGATTTTAGGAATGGTGGTTTAATATCCCGAGAATTGGCCGGAATCCTTGGAAAATCCCATGGAAATGGCGCCGCAGCCCCAGAAAAAGTGGGAATGGACGAGATTGGAGCTCTGGGATTTGGGGTGAAGCTCTGGAAGTGCTGCTTTTACAAATTTGGGATGGCTTGGGCTGGGAAATCCAGGACATTCCCATTTTTCCAGAGCCTTCAAAGCTCCAGAGTTTGGATTTTCTGTGGGATGAACCTGGGAAGAGCCGAGGGTTTGGTGGGTGTGACTTCCTTGGAATTCCAGGGCCTGGATAATTCTGTATTTCCTTAAAATCACACATTTTTTTATTTATTGTTTTCCTCGGAGTGCCAGAGCCTGGATAATTCCATATTTCCCTAAAATCCCAAGTTTTCTATGGATTGATTTCCTCGGAGTGCCAGGGCCTTAAAAATTCCCCTTCAAATCCTGATTTTCTATTCCATCCATCCCTCCCATTCCCAGCTTATCCCAACACAATTATCCCCCCCAAAAAATTCCACCTGGAGACTCCAAACCGCTCCAGCACCATTTCCTGGGATGTGATCCCACCCAAAAATCCCAGAAATTCCTCCCCACATCCATAAGGAGCCAAATTCCCTTCACTTCCCAAATTTCCACCCCGAGCTGTACACGGAATCCGCTCCAAGCCTCGTTTTTCCCCCTCATTTCCCGGGTTTTTTTTGTTAATTACTCGTAATAAAGCAAATTAACGGCGCTCTAAAAACGCCGGGAAAAGGGAAAAATCTTTGGGATCGGGGTTTGGATGGAGCTGCTGGAGCTTGCAGTGATTCCCTGCGCCCAGCAGGTCGGGCTGCAAGGCAGCGGAGCCGGGAATGCGCCGCTGGAATTTCCCTGCCATCCCCTCCCCCAGGCATGGAAAAAACACGGAATTTCTTGGGAATATCCAAACCCAGCAAGGAATCCCGGGAAAGGATGAAAAGGTGGATTTGGGGCTGGTGGAGAGGGGGGATTATTTAAAATATTAAAATTAATTAATTAATTAATATTATATTATTTCTTAATTAATAATTTATTGATTAAAATTGATAATTTAATATATTAAAATATTCCAGATCCTGCAGTGTGTCCGAGTTTAGGGCGGAATAAACAGGAAAAACCAAAGCTTTGGGATTTTGAGGATAATCCCAAAGGGAATTCAGCAGCTCAGGGGTTAAATTATTCCTTGTCCTAGGGCAGTGAAAATTCCTGGATCCAAAAAACCTGGAATAAGTGGAAAATGATTAATCCTTAATCTTTAATCCCAGGTGTAAATATTCCGATATTTTCCCTGTCTGATTGTGGGGTTGTTTTTAGTCAGGGAAAATTCCCAAGAGGAGAAATCCCAAACCCGGCTCAGAGCCCACAAACGACATTCCGGGAGATTCCAGCTTGGAATTCCCTGCTTGGAATTCTCAAGTTGGAATCGGAGTTCTCAGCTTGGAGTTCTCCATGTGGAGTTCTCGACTTGGAATACTCAAGTTGGAGTTCTCCGCTCAGAGTTGACAACTCTGGAATTCTCTGCTTGGAATTCTCAATCCGAAGTTCACAGCTTGGAATTCTCCACTCGGAGTTCTCAGCTTGGAGTTCTCCACCTGGAATTCTCCACCCGGAATTCTCCTCTCGGAGCAGAGCCTCGGGCAGGGCTGCTCCGAGCTCGTTCTCCTGCATCCCAGGAACTCAGGGGTTCCCAAAATGCCCCAAATCCATGAAAACCAGCGGCTCCCTCCTTCCCTCTGGATCTTCCAGTCCTCTTGGATCACCCCTGAATTCTTTTCCCTCCCTTTTTCCTCCCTTTTCCTGCCCTTTCCTCATCTCCCCCGGGATTTCCTCCCTCTCCTGGCTCTTTTCCTTGGCTCTTTTCCATCCCAAATTTTCCCTCTGGAGAATTATGTAATAATTCTGCAGAATTCCAGGCAAAACTGGGCAATAATTAATTAATGATTCTGTAGAATGGGCAGTAATTAATAAATAATTCTATAAAACTCCAAGTGAAGCTGGGCAATAATTAATTAATAATTCTACAGAGCGGGTAATAATACATTAATTAATCTGCCAAATTCCTGCAAAACTGGGCAATAATTAATTAATAATTCTGCATAATTTGGGGCAAAACTGGGCAATAATTAATGAACAATTAATAAATAATTAATGAATAATCCTGCAGAATTCCAGGCAAAACTGGACAATAATTCATTAATTATAATTAATAATATAATTAATTCATTCATTAATAATCCTGCAGAATGGGCAATAATTAAGAAATAATTCCATACTGAAGAAACGATTCCCAAAAATCCCAAAAGTTGTTTTGTTTTCTGTCCGTCCCCGTGGAGTTTTGATGTTTGGAAACGCGGGGAATTCCTCGCGCGGCGCCGGGCCGGAGATTTCACCGACAGCTCCCAAATCTCGTCAATCCCAACTTTTTTTTCTTCCCCTTTTTCCTGCTTTTTCCAAACACTTCATAAATCCCGGCCGGGTTTTGCGTTCCTGAACCCTGCTCCGCAAAAGCGGCGCGAGCCAGAAAGGGCTTTGGATAAATAAAACTTCCTAAAATCAGCCGGCACTCCATTCGTTCCGGACACCCCGGCACGGCTTCAAAGGGAATTTTTGTGACAAAAAAAGGGATTTTGGGATTTTTTTTTTGGGCTGTTTTAATGATTTGCTGCTTGTTCTTGTCAAAACTACACGGAGCAAAAATGCGGGAGAGGGGAGAGCCTCGGGAAACGCCAGGTTCCGGCTCCTGTCCGGCTCCAGCTCCGTGGATTTGGGGTTTTACAGGGGAAAAAGGCGTTGGTTTTTTTTAAAGGATTTTTGGGATGGTTTTGGGAGCTGTCGGCCTGCCTGCCATGATTCCAACAGGATTCTGGGAAGGATTTGTGAGTTTTATTCCAAGGCAGAGTGAAAAAAGGGCGAAATGGATAAAAGGGAGATGAAACGATCCCAAAAAAGAGATCCCAAAAAATGAGACAAAAAACAGATACAAAAATCACCAAAATGGGGTGAGGCCTACTGGGGCCTACTGGGGCCTACTGGGGCCTACTGGGGCCTACTGGGGCCTACTGGGGCCTACTCCAACTTTCCTCCTCGTTAATGGATCCTTTTAATTACCAGAGACCCCCATTTGTAAATCCTAATTCTTCCCTCCATTCTCCACATTTACATTGATTGGGACATGGAAAAAATCCTGGGGAGAAATCTGGGAAACGGGAACGAACCCAAACACGTGGAATTCTGCCTGATCGGGATTTGACACCTGGGGCTGGAGATCCCTGGGACCGACAGAAACATCTCAAGCAAATTCCCATTCCAGCAGTGCCTCTTTCCCTCAAAATTCCCATTCCAGAAGTGCCTTTTCCCATCACAAATTCCCACTTCAGCAAGGCCCATTTTCCCCTTACAAATTCCCATTCCAGCAGTGCCTGTTTTCCTCAAAATTCCCATTTCAATGATCCCTCTTCCCTCACAAATTCCCATCCCTCTCTCCCAGTTTCCCTCCCAAATTCCCACTCCAGCAATTCCAGAATTCCAGCCCTGACCCCCAGCTCCCGTTTATCCCCACGGAGACCTTTTCCCCCTTTATCCTTCCCTTTCCCACAGCTCTGGCTCCCCTTTCCCTTCCCAAATTCCCGGTCCTTTCCCGCTTTCTCCTCCCTTGCAGTACCCCCGAGCGCCTCTCGCCGCTCCCTCAGACCGTTCCTTCCTTCCCTTCCTCCCAAATCCCAGCTGCTCTCCAACGTTTTCCTTGGAAAACAGCGCCAGGAGCTCGGGGGAAGGGCTCCAAATCCCGATTTTCCTTCCCAAATTCCCTCTCTTTCCGAGGAGATCACTCGGAATTAAATGCACGGGATTGAAACGCTTCACCCTGGCGATTCCAAAGGGGAATTCAGCTCCTGCTGGGGCTCTGTTCCTATGGAATACGGGAAAAAGAAATTGGAGCTCCAGCGTTTGGTGCCAGGGATTTGGGAACAGAAATTCCTGCTCCGGATCCTTAAATCCTGCTCTGTCACATCCACACTTAAATCCTAAATTTTCCTCAAAAGTGGGGGGAAAAATCCCATCCTGAAATTAGGGAACAAATCAGGAATATCCAAGAATTCCTTCCTCCAAAAAAACCAAAAACCAGGAGTGGAAAAAATCCGCTCCGGAAAGAGAGAAAGTCCCAAACTCCTGATTTGGATGAATTTTTTTGGATCCTGGGATTGATTCGGTTCATCCCAGCCAATCCTGGGAAGCCCTGGTTTGGGATATCTGGAATTCCTGGGATTTTGCTCTCCAGAGGCATTCCCAAAGCTCTGCCTTTACCGGATCTGGCTCAAGCTGGGCTTAAATCCTTTAGAAAATATTCCCTAAATATTCCAAGGAAAATCCTGGAAGGAGCCTCTTCCTTAAATCCACCCTCCTTTATCCCGGGATTTCCCAGCCCTCTTACCTTTATATTTAATTTTATCCCTAAAAAATCGATCCCAGCTCCACAATTCCCTGGCTCTTTTCCACCCAGGCCACCCAAATTCCCATTCCGGGCTCTCCTTTCTCCACACGGATCAAGCTGAGCCTCCTCCTACATCAAATCCGCCTTTTCTCCCTCGGATTTTCCCATTTTCTCGGAACGTTTTATCCCAACAATATTCATTCCCAAGGGACACATCGAGAGAAGAGCTGGGAATTCCCAGCCGGGAACCTGAAGGCAAAACTTCCCAGCGGGAATTCGAAGCGAGCCGGGCTCTCCTTTCCAACCCCCTGCCCGGTTCCACATCCCCATTTTCCTACTTTTCCTTCAGCTTCCGACTCCACAAAAAGAAAATTCCGAGGAACAAAAGCCTCCCTCCTCCTCCACCCTTGAAATTCCATGAACTTTTCCCAATTTAAAAACCTCATTTGGAGCCTTTTATGCGCTCGGATCTTCCCTCCTTCCCATTTTATTTCTCATTTTCAGCCCAGCTGTCCCTCGGACTTTTCCAAAGGGTGCCAGATGCTGGATTCAGCGGGAAAACAATGCTCGGGAAGCAATTAAAGCTCCGAGGCTCAGATTCAAATGGGATAACGCCGCTCCCGGTGGGAATTGCGGGGCTGCCGCGCTCCCGGCTTTTCCAGGATGGGCTGGAAGCCGGCCCTGAGCGAGGAGGGAAAACACGGGAATTTGTTCCTGGGGAAAAGGAAGGATCGGAAGAGTTGGAATGCCAGGAAGGGATTTATTCCCACAGTAAAGGATCGGAGGGGTTGGAATGTTGGGAATGGGTTGAATTCCTGGAGGAATTGAAGGTTTGGAGGAGTTGGAATGGCGGGAAAGGATTTTATTCCCGGAATTACGGATTGGAGGGATTGGAATGGCGGGAAGGGATTTTATTCCAGTTGCTCCCAGCTCAGTGGAGCTCCTGGAGATCTTCCACAAATATTTAACAAGGAATGGTCATTCCCGGAAAATTCCCATCCTGATCCTGGACTCTGCTCTGGAAAACCGAGGGACACCCCGGAATCTTCACTTCCAATCAGTTCTCCATGGGAATTCTTTTCCAAGCTTCCCAAACTTCTCCAGATTTCTGGAGTTGCTGGAAAACTTCCCAGAGCCACAGGAATTGTGGGATTTGCTCTCTGGGATGAGATTCCCGCTGCGGAATTTTCCCACCCCAGGAACTGCCCCGCACATCCATAAAAACCCTTACTCCTGGGAATTTGGCACCGGGAACGCTTCCCAATCCAACCCTTCCCAGCCTTTTCCCAGCTGGACTCACCTCGGGATGGGAATTCCAGGTGGTACCTGAAAAAACAAAGGGAAAATGAGCCCTAAAATCCCGGATTTTCCTCCAGGATTATTCCAGCCTGAGGAATTAGGGATGGACGGGAAAATCCAGGAACCCAGGGAATGGGAAACGCAGGGAATTCCAAGAGGAATTGGGGTGTGCCAGCCCTGGAGAGGGCTTGGAACAAGCTGGGATAGAGGGAAGGGAATGGGTGGGATTTAAGGCCCTTCCCAACTGCAATTCCACGGATTTCCAGACATTGGAACGGATCCTTCCCCAAACACAAAAATTCCTGCCAAATTTTTTCCCTCAAATCCTTTGGAAGCCACTTCCAAACCCAAAATATTCCAGGATTTTTTGCTGAGCTCATTCCCAGAAAGTGGAGGGTGAGCCACGCTCTGCCCATTCCCAAAAAAACGAAAGGATTGAATGTAAAAGATCCAGGATTCTTTTCTCTCTCCCACTTCGGGCAAATCTTGGGAATCGTTTGAATCCAGGAACGGGGCTGGGAAATTTGGGAATCCCACCAAGGATTGGGAATGAGCGCAAAGTGCCCCTCCCAGGATGAGCTCCGGTGGCAGGAATCCAAGGTGGAAAAATCCAATCAATTGGGATCCTCATTAAAAGCTTTCATGGAGAAAATGATTTCTCGGGAACATCCGAGCTCCCGGCACGGATCCATCGGGAAACAGCCCCGGAATTCCGATGAGGGGCCTGGCATTTATTGGACTCGTTTGCTTTGGATTGAAAAAAAAAACCGGGAAAAATCCAAAATGTGCACAGGGAGAAAATTTCCCGGGATATTGGGTTGGGAAGAGCCTTTTGGAGGAAAAGTTGGGAATTTCTCGGGATGTTTTTGGGAGCGGTTCCCAAATTCCACATGGAATATTTTCTCCATCCCGTGGCTGCTCCATTTTATCCCTAAATCCCAAAATCCCAGCCCCACGCGAGGGCATCTGGAAAAGCAGCTCCAGCTTTTTTTTCCCACAATTTTTTTTATCCTTCAATCCCAACATTTCCATGGAAAACTCAAATTATTCACCATTTAAGCCGAAAAAAAAATCAGCTCTTAGAGATCCCTGCATTCCCCCAATCCCAAAAAAATCCAGCATTCCCAAAATCCGGGATATTCGTGCCTCGTGGGCAAAGAAGAGAAGCAAAAATCCCTTTTTTTTTTTTCTGGGAATTTTTGCCTCGGGAGCTTTTCCTGGCCATGTTTTAGCGCCAACATTTCCTGAATGATTTTCTGTCACTCGCAATTCCCGCTCCACGAAAGCACCGGGGCTTTGTTCCCGACCTCTGTCATTTTTAATCCCAGGAAATGGCCTAAAAAAAAATGGGAAAATTGAGTTCCGTTCCCTCCCAGAGCAGCTCCGGGAAGGCTGAGGGAAAGCACCAAAAAATAAAAAAAAGAAGAAATAAAAGCTTGGATTTTTCCTGCTTTTTAAAATTTTTTTAGGATTAAAAAAACAGCAAAAAATTCCGGTTTTGGCTCCAGGATTCCATGCTTGGATTGGTTTTACTCAGGGAAGGAAAATTTGGGATTAAATGGAATTGGGAATGGGGGGAGGAGGAGATTTTAGGGAATGTGGAAAAGGCGTGAGCTCGTTTCTGCCTCTGCCAAGGGAAATCTTGGATAAATCCCATCAATGCCGGATCTTGGATTTCCAGGAAGTTCCCCCATGGAATTTCACTCTTTTCCCAATATTTTCTTTAAGATTGGAGTTTCCCCCACCCCTTCCTGCAGAAAACCTCATCCCAAACCTTATTTTCCCAAATTTCCAGGATATTTTTGGGCCTACAACACCCAAAAAACGCAAAAATTTGGGCAAACTTGGGTTTAACCAGATTTGAGCAGCTGGAAAATCCCAAAATCCAAACCCTCTGAGCCGGATCCATAAAATCCAGGCAGCTTCCAATCAAATTCCCTGTTTTTCCTCATTAATTAAGAGCTGATATTCCCAAGGGATGGGGTGGGATGGGATCTTTGGAGCCGGGATTTGAATGTCTGGGAAAACAAATATTTTAAAAAATCGATGCTGGATGAGATTTCCAATAGCGGGGGAAAAAAATGGGAGCCAGGAAAATGGGATTGGGAATTTTCCATTAGGGAAGAAAGGGATTTAAATTAATTTCTCAGCTCAGTTGAGGCTCTCAGGTTTCAGGTTAACGATGGATCCGGGAGGAAATGGATGGGAAAAGTGGGATAATTCCATCAGCTGGGCTGGGAAAGGCTGGAAAATTCCGGAAAGGAACAACCCAGAAGGCTCCAAAGGGAATTAGCGGTGGGAATGAGCTCAGGGATAAAAGGAGGTGAAAATGGGATTAATTTAATTTGGATTAAGATGGGAAATTCCTTCCTTAAAAGAAAAAGTGGGGGGTGGGAATTCCACACCGGGAATAAATCGGGAATAGCCGAGAATTCCTTCCCCAAAAAAAGTAAAAAGAGGCAAAAATTCCCATCCTGAAATTAGGGGAAAAAATCAGGAATTTCCCAGAATTCCTTCCTTAAGGAAAAGGGTGGAATCCCATCCTGAAATTAGGGGAAAAAATCAGGAATATCCCAGAATTCCTTCCTTAAGAAGAAGGGGGTGAAATTCCCATCCTAAAATTATGGAATAAATCAGGAATATCCCAGAATTCCTTCCTCAAAAAAAAGGGAGGGGAGAGGGCAGGAAATCCCATTTTGGGATTGAAGAATAAATGAGGAATATCCCAGAATTCCTTCCTTAAAAAAAGGAGGGAAAAATCCCCGTCGTGAAACAGCGAAAATCCAAACAAAACTACGACACTTTCCCAGAATTCTCCCGTTATCCCGAGCCTGGAATATCCATAAAATTCCAGACCATGGGGGGATTGCAGCAGAACGAGGAATGCTCAGGATCTGATGGAATTCCGGAGGATTTGGGTTAGGAAATTCGGGAGAACCGGACCTGGTTTTGACGCGCTGGAAGGCGCCGAGAATCGCGTCCCGCTGCCGCCGGGCCCCGGCGCTGAGCGGCTCCTCCCGCAAAACCCACGCCAGGAAATCCTCGGCCTCTGGAAAACAGGGAACGGCCGGGAAATCAGGGAAATCGGGAAGTTCTCCTCGGAGAGGAAAAGTGGGAATGGGAAGGGGTGAGGAAACGGCCTCCACAGCCCCTGGAGAGCCGTGGGGTGGGAGAAGTTTGATCCCAAATCCCGCTCTGTGATTTTTGCCGGATCCTACAGGGACAGTGACGAGGTCACCCCAAAACCTCATAAAATATAAAATTAATAAAAAATTAACGACTTTAATTCCTCCATTCCCAGGCCCGGAGCCTCCTCAGCTCCTGGAAATCTCCTCAGGGCCTGGAAATTTCCTTGGGATTGTCAAGAGCCGGCAAAGTTTGATCCCAAATCCCTCTCCGTGATTTTTGCGGGCTCCTCAGGAACAACAATGAGATCACTCCAAAACTTCAAAAAATACAAAATAAATAATAAAGAGAAATAATTAAAACTCTTCCATTCCCATCCTGGAGCCTCCATAATTCCTGGAAATCTCCTTGGGATTGTCAAGAGCCGGCCAAGTTTGATCCCAAATCCCTCTCCGTGATTTTTGCCGGATCCTTCGGGCCACAGCAGGGTCACCCCAAAACCTCATAAAATACAAAATGAATAATAAATAGAATTAATTAAAACTCCTCCATTCCCATCCGAGGGGAAAACACGGAATTTGGGCAGGAGCTGGGATGGATTGGGAGAGGATGGGAGCGGAAGTTTTCCGGTGTTTCGGAGGGGAGGGATGAGCTCGGCAGGAAATGAGAGCAGAAATGCCCAAAACCCCAAAAGGGGTCGTGGCCGCCTCCTCGGAACCTTCCGGATATGGGGGCTCCGTAGGATGGGATGGAATGGAATGGAATCCCCGCTGGGCTTGGGCTCGTGGGAAACACAGGGAATTCCAAGAGGAATTGGGATGTGCCAGCTCTGGAGAGGGCTTGGAATGAGCTGGGATAGCGGGAAGGGAATGGATGGGATTTGGAGCCCTTCCCAGGACCCCCCAAATTCTCCTTGGGGTCAGGGAGCTCCCACCAACCCCAAATCCTCTTTGGGATTGGGGTCAGGGAGCTCCCACAGGCCCCAAATTTTTGGGGCTGGGGACAGGGAGGCCCCACATCCCTAAAATTTTTGGGGACAGAGTCAGGGAGGTCCCACAGCCCCCAGATTTTGGGGGTCAGGGAGGTCCTACAGCCCCCAAATTCTCCTCAGGGTCAGGGAGGTCCCACAGCCCCCAGATTTTGGGGGTCAGGGAGGTCCTACAGCCCCCAAATTCTCCTCAGGGTCAGGGAGGTCCCACAGCCCCCAGATTTTGGGGGTCAGGGAGGTCCTACAGCCCCCAAATTCTCCTCAGGGTCAGGGAGGTCCCACAGCCCCCAGATTTTGGGCACCAGGAAGGCCCCACAAGCCCTGAAGAGCCCAAAGCAGCCCAGAAAAAGCCACCCCAAATCCTTTTGAGCTCCACCCCGCTGCAGACTGACCCCACGGGGTGGGAGGAGGGTGAGGAAGGATTTGTTACCTCCCAGGAGCCTCCGGATCTCCTCTGGGATCGGGGGATCCATGGGATTCCTTCCCAGCGGAGCCGGATTTGCCGCGATGGCGCTGGGGCGGTGAGGAGGAAGCAGAGAGGGCGGGGACACCCCAAAAAGAGGAGGAGGAGGAACCTTTGGGGCTCGGATTCCTCCTCCTTTTAAACCCCAGCACATCCTTGGGGAATCATTCCCAGCTGTCCTGGATGATCCCAAAAATTACTGGAAATATGGGGATTTCTGTATGGAAAAACTCCTGGAAATATGGAGATTTCTGTGTGGAAAAACTCCTGGAAATATGGAGATTTCCGTGTGGAAAAACTCCTGGAAATATGGAGATTCCTGTATGGAAAGATGGAGATTTCCATATGGAAATATTCCTGGGAATGTGGGGATGCTGCTCCAGAAGGAAATATGGAAAATATTCCTGAAACCGGAAAGATTTCCACAGGGAAATACGGGAAATACTCCTGGAAAGATGGAAATTTCCACGTGGAAATCCAGAGCTGCTCCCAGGTGTTTTGGGCCCCCCAAATTTCTGGGAAATGAAGGGAAAAATTCCATTTTTCCTCAGGTTCTCAGCACAAACCATTCCAGGAACAGGTGCCAGGAGCATCCCGAGCGTTTGGGGTCAGGATTTGGGCTGAGGAGAAACCCCAAAGCAGCTCCAAAGTTCTTCCAGGGCCATTTTGGGTTGAGATTTATCCCAAATCACATTTTCCAGGGAGGGGGATTTGGTGGAGAAGGGACCAGAAAGGGCCAAATTCCAGGAAAAATTCTGGATTTTTGGGATTTTTTATGGGGACAGAGGGAGCACAGGGGGATTCTCCAGATCCAGGACCAGAAACCTCGGAGCCGTTGCTCCCACATCGTTCCCAAACCCAGGAATTTCCCATCCGGCATCTCCCGGATTTTGGCCGAGATTTGAAGCTCGGCTTTTCCCCCTCCCCCTCGAGCCTTTTTAGGCTCAGCTCAGCTGCGGCTTGAGCTCGGTTTTAGGGTGAAAACGCGGAAGGGAGCGTTGGCAGCGGATGCTGAGGCCTCGGAGCGCAGGAAATGCGGCTCAGGGGGCCCCGAGCAGGAGATGGAAAATAAAAATATCGCAGGGAAATAAAAATATCGCCACTCCCATCTCCGGGCCAGGTAGGGCCAGGATTTAAGGAACTGAGAGGATTTTTTGGGGAAAAAACCGTGGATTTCTCTCTCCTTAAATCCCCCAGTCAGGTTGGGTTTCCTGAACCAGGATTTAGGGAATTGAGAGGATTTTTTTGGGAAAGAAATCGTGGATTTCTCTCTCCTTAAATCCCCCAGCCAGGTTGGGTTTCCTGAACCAGGATTTAGGGAATTCAGAGCTTTTTTTGGGAAAAAAATGTGGATTTTCCCTGTCAATCCCTGCTCCTCAAATCTCCTGGCCAGGCAGGGTCTCCTGAGCTGGGATTTAGGGAGTTAAAGCCAGGAAATAAAGAGAACAGAAATTAAAATATCTCAGAATCTCAGGAAAAAGGATTTTCCCGATTTCCAGGAAAAATTGTGATTTTTTTTTTTGTTTGTTCCCCCCTCTCCCTTCCCTTTTTTTTGGTCACCACTTCAATTTTTGGGATGTGTGGAATGGTGACGGATTTGGGATCGGCTGGGAATGGGGATGAACCTTGTCCTGCAGCCTCCCAGTTTGGGGAATTCCGCACCAAAAACCTCCTCCCCACCGGAGAAAATTCCCACCTGGATCCTCCCAGGTCCCGGCCGGGGCTGTGCCCTGCTGACATCCCTTGGAAATCCAATTTCCCGGGAAACGGACGCTGGATTGGGCGTAACCATGGAAACAGAGACGGGCGGCCTTGGAGGAGCTGGGGAGAGGCAGAGCCCGTTTCCAACCGGGAATATCGGGAATATCAGGGAAAAACGGGAGAGGCAGAGCCCTTTTCCTATCGGGAATATCAGGGACTCGTTTGCTTTGGATTGCCCAGAAGAGAAGCAAAAATCCCTGAATATCAGGGGAAAACGGGAGAGATAGAACCCTTTTCCTATTGAGAATATCGGGAATATCAGGGAAAAATGGGAGAGGCAGAGCCCCTTTCCAACCGGGAATATCGGGAATATCAGGGGAAAACGGGAGAGATAGAACCCTTTTCCTATTGAGAATATCGGGAATATCAGAGAAAAATGGGAGAGCTCCGGAGGTTTGATCCATCTGGATTACAAGGGTTTAAAATTCCAGGTTTATTTACAATTCCAGGATCACAAGGGTTTAAAATTCCAGGTTTATTTACAATTCCAGGATCACAAGGGTTTAAAATTCCAGGTTTATTTACAATTCCAGGATCACAAGAGCGATTCCTGCCGGGATCCAGCAGGGACGGGGCAGCCCCTGGGAATCCTTGGCTGAGGGAATTCTTGGAGGTCATTCCAAGTTTCCAGGATGCTCCTCAGCCCTGCTTTGTGCTTCCTGGAGCCTTTTCCCTTGGCTATCCCAGGTTTTTCCAAGTGCTCCGGAGGGAATTCCCTGCGGGAATTTCACTCGGGAGCTCTCGGAGAGCAGAAATCGATGGCTCAGGAGCAGAAATCTCCGTCTCTGCCATCCCAGTTTTCCTTCCCTTCCTCCCCCACCCGGCGCATGGACAGAGCCTGGAAACTTCCAGGAATCCGCCGCATCCCGGGAAATTCCGTGCCCTGAAATCCCTGGATTCGGCAGTGTTGTGGAAGGAGCTGTGGAATGTTCTGGGCGCACCTGGGGACGGGAATTCGGGAATGCGGGATAAATTTAACCCCCAAAGGGGCGGCGGAAGCGATGGGAGGAGCGGAGTAACCCACACCTGGCTCGCCAAATCCTTCGGGAACAGGGAGGCGTCAGGCCGGGCTTATCCCGCTCCGATCCCTCGGATTTCCCGCTTGGATTCCCTTGGATCTCGGCTCCCGGCGGCGGAGGCAGCGAGCGAGACGGACAGAGTGACACGGGCAGGATGAGCTGTCACCTCCCATTTGAGGGACACGAGCGGCGCCCTGGAACCGCTTCCCGATGGATTCCCGATGGATTCCCGATGGATTCCCGCTGCTTCCAAAGCCTTGGAATGCGGCGGGGTTCATTCCAGGCTGGCGCATCCCGGAGTTTATCCATCCTGGAGCCCCCTCGGAGCTGATTCCGCCTCTCAGCGCATCCCTCTCTGTACCTGGAAAAGGCAGGGAATGGATTTCCCCAAGGATCCGGCGGGATCTGGGGAGCCTGGAGAGGGATTAGGGGAGGGGATGTCCCTAAACGGGGCTGGCTCCAAAGGACAGCAATTCCTGCCCCAAATCTGTCCCAAATCTGCCCAGTTCCACCTCATTCCCTGTGTTTGGCAGGATCCAGGGAATTCTGCCATGGCATCTCCAAAGGACAGCAATTCCGGCCCCAAATCTGTCCCAAATCTGCCCAGTTCAGCCTCATTTTTCCCTGTGTTTGGAGGATATGTTCCCTCTTAATTTCCCTGTATTTGGCAGGATCCAGGGAATTCTGCTGTGGCAGCTCCAAGGACAGCAATTCCTGCCCCAAATCTGTCCCAAAGCTGCCCAGTTCAGCCTCATTTTTCCCTGTGTTTGGAGGATATGTTCCCTCTTAATTTCCCTGTATTTGGCAGGATCCAGGGAATTCTGCCGTGGCAGCTCCAGGGACAGCAGCTCCTGTCCCCAGTTTATCCCAAACCCCATGGTTCATTCCCTGCGTTTGGCAGGATCCAGGGAATCTTCCCATGGCATCTCCAAAGGACAGCAATTCCTGCCCCCAGTTTGTCCCAAATCTGCCCAGTTCAGCCTCATTTTTCCCTGTGTTTGGAAGGATTATTCCCTGTGTTTGGGGGATATGTTCCCTCTTAATTTCCCTGTCTTTGGAAGAATCCAGGGACCCAGGGATTCAGGGAATTCTGCCGTGGCAGCTCCAGGGACAGCAATTCCTGTCCCCGAGCTCTGAGGGACCTTTGTCCCCACCCTAAGCTGGGAGCTCCATCCCAGCTCAGCCTGGATCAGGATAAACCCGGCCTCGGGTTTAATTAAGCCCCCATCAAAGCCTGACAGGGGAGCTGATGGAAAACCTGATGGAAAACCTGATGGAAAACCTGGAACAAACCCCGGAAACAAAACCCCAGAACTTCCCTGAGTTCTGAGCGTTAAACAAGTGAAAAATCCCCACCAAAATTCCCCCTCAAATGTGGGTGGGGGTGCTTTTATCCCTGGGAATCCAGGAAATCCTAAATCCTGAAATCCCAAAATCCTGGAATCCTGGATCCTGAAACCCTGAAACCCTGAAATCCTGAAATCCTGAAAACCTGAAATCCTGAAATCCTGAAATCCTGAACTTCTGAATCCTGAAACCCTGATATCCCCAAATCCTGAAATCCTGAACTTCTGAATCCTGAAATCCTGAAAGCCTGAATCCCAAAATCCTGAATCCTGAAATTGTGAACTCCTGAAATCCCAAAATCCTGGAATCCTGAATCCTGCAACCCTGAAATCCTGGAATTCTGAACTCCTGAAATCCCAAAATCCTGAAATCCCGAAATCCTGGAATCCTGAATCCTGAATCCTGAAACCCTGAAATCCTGGAATTCTGAACTCCTGAAATCCCAAAATCCCCAAATCCTGAATCCTGGAATTCCCGAAATGTCTGCCAGAGGGGATGGGAGCTGTCACCAACCCCGGTGACGACCCCAAGGGACAGGACTGATCCCTGGGAACGGTGAAAACCATGGAAAAACCGCAGGGAAAAAGCGGGATTGTCCCAAGGCCTCCCTCTTCCCGCATCCAGGGATTCAATTAGGACGGAACCCTCGGGGCTCTCCGGTCGGAATTAATGGGAAGGCTGGGATGCAGATGGGCCGCCTGTCAACTCCAGGGCAGGATTTTCCTGACGATTCCAGGATTTTTCATCAAACCCTCGTGTTCCAATTTGTCACCGGAGCCGGGCAAGGGGGAGGAAAAGCTCGGGGCTCAGGATTGAATCCAGCCGGGAAAATCCTAAAGGATGGCCCTGCTCGGGCGGGGAGAGGGATTTGGGGATGCTGGAATTGGGATTTGTCAATGGAAATGGGAGCAGCCCCTGGATCTGTTGGGATTCTGGAGAGAAATCACCCAGAAAACGGAATTTTTCCAACGGGAATAAAGGAAAATATGATTGGGAAGGAAATAATTCCGGTTTCATCCCTTGAATTTTGATGGAAATTGAGGTTTCCAAGGCTTGGCTTCCCAGCCTCTCCCAGGGAAGAACTGATGAGGAAAAGCAGCCAATAATGGGAAATCTGGGAATTTCGGGAATGCAGCAGTTTGCCGCAGCTCATTCCCAAACCCATGTGAAGCGTCGGGATGAGTTTTCCTGCTTTTGGAAAAGCTCCCACTGTCCCAGGGTGCTCCAGCCCGGCCTGGGATAATTCCAGGGATCCAGGGAAATCCCAGCCCCTTCCCACCCGAATCCTTCTGGAATTCCAGAACTTTCCAGGCCCAGGCATGGCTGCTCCCCTTTTAAAGACGGAGAAATGGATTCAGGAGGGGTTTTGGGGGAAAAATTCCTCCCTTTGAGAGCAGGGGTGGAATTCCCAGGGAATCTGTGGCTGGAATTGTCCCAGGCCAGGCTGGAAGAATCTGGGATAGTGGGAGGTGTCCCCGGATGAGCTTTTCCAAAAGCAGGAAAACTCATCCCGATGGTTCCCAGGGACTCGGGAATGAGCTGTGGGAAGCTGGGAGTGCTTCGCGTTCCCAAAATTCCCGTTGACGGCTGTTCTCCCATCAGTTCTTCCCTGGGATGGAATCCCAGCCCAGGGAATTTTTTTGGCTAAAAAAGAAAAACCCCAACATTGTGGAAGGTGAAATCTTCATCACGACGGAACTTCCGCTCTGTCCCCTCTGGCAGGAAAAATTCCCGCCGGGAGAGGTTTCCAACACGGGGTTTTGGGGTCAGAAGTGGGAATTTGGTGATCCCTCGGAATATTCTGTGATTCCGTGATGAAACCAAAGCCTGGTTCCACTTTTTGGGGCCGGACTCATCAAAATTCAGCTCGCACGCATCGGAACGACTTCAAAAAAAAAAAAACCCGGAATTTTGGGGCCGCAGCAGGGATGAACTCCGGAGTCTGGAGCAGAAATCTGCGGGTTTGGGATGTTTAGGATTCCAGGGCATCCCTCAGAACCCAGGCCTGGCTTTATGGAAAAGCGGGATCCTGGCTGGAGCAGCCGCAGGTGAGCGGTCAGAATTCCCTCGGAATTCCATAAAACCCATCATTCCCGGTTTTGGAGCCGCGTTCCCGGCCAGGGAAGCAGCTGCCTGTCCCTGGTGGAGATGAAAAGCCATCCCTGGAGCCGAGCGAATTCCATCGGAGCAGGAGCAGCTGCTCGGAAGCTTCGGGAAGCGGAAAAAAAAAGAAAATTAAAGGAAAAAAATTCCTCATGAATAAATATTAGGAAAAGCGGGGGGTGGGTGGGGGAGAAATAAAATTAAAAAAAAGAAAATGACGCTTCCCGAGAACAAAAGAAGAGGAAGTTCAGGGAGAGACGCCGGGAGCTTTCATCTCGGGAGGGAAAAAAATGTAATTAATGCAAAAAATCTCCCGCAGCAGGGCCGGGCTGGATCCGGGATCAGAGATAAGGAATTTTATTTTTTTTTTTCTGGGAATAAGGAAAGCCATAAAGTGCAATTCCAGCGGCTGTCAGCGAGGGAGAAGCCGCAAAGCTCCTGACTCAGCTTCCCGGGAATGCTCGGCAGCCTTTGATCCCCGGGATGCTCGGAATTCCCGGGGGGAAAAGGGCACGGGTGGGGGAAAGAGGGAACGGAGGGGAAAAGTCGGGTTTGAGGGGGAAAAAAGATGTTTTGAGGGGGAAAAAAGATGTTTTGAGGGGGAAAGAGGGAATTTTTAGGGGGGAAAGGGACAATTTCCGAGGGAAAACAGCCCCGGTTTGAGGGAAAATGGTCAATTCTGAGGGGAAAAGAGTCCCGAAATGAGGAGAAATGCCCATTTTTGAGGGAAAACAGCCCGGGTTTGAGGGAAAATGGTAAATTCTGAGGGGAAACAGCCCGGGTTTCAGGAAAAATCCCCAATTTTGAAGGGAAAAGAGCCCGGGTTTCAGGAAAAATGCCCAATTTTGAAGGGAAAAGAGCCCAGGTTTCAGGAAAAATGCCCAATTTTGAGGGGAAATGAGCCCAGGTTTGAGGAAAAATGCCCAATTCTGAGGGGAAACAGCCCAGGTTTTGGGGAAATAACCCAATTTTGAAGGGAAAACAGCCCAGATTTGAGGGAAAAAGAGACGTTTTTAGGGGAAAAGGACCTGGTTTTGAGGGAGAAAGAGGGAATTTTTAAGGGGAAAGGAGCTATTTCTGAGGGAAAACTGCCCAGGTTTGAGGGAAAATGATGAATTCTGAGGGAAAAGAGCCCATGTTTGAGGGAAAATGATGAATTCTGAGGGAAAACAATCCGGGTTTGATGGAAAAGAGACATTTTTAAGGAAAAAGAGCCCAGGTTTGAGGGAAAACGCCCATTTTTGAGGTGAAAGGAGACATTATTGAGGGAAAAGGAGATATTTTTGGTGGAAAAAGAGACATTTTTGATGGAAAGAGAGGCATTTATGAGGGATGCAGTCGTTGCTGGTGGTCGAACCCCATCTGATGAGGAATTCCGTGTTTAAAAAAACCCAACAATTGACAAATCCCAAAGCTCCAGTATCTCCCAGCAGACGAGGATCCAGATTTCCTGCCTCTGGAATTCCCCGGCGTTATCTCCATCCCCCTCTCCTGGTGCATCTGGGCTCGCTCCCTTATCTCTTGGGAGGAATTCTTGGATTTACAAGTTCTGGGGGAGCCACAAATGGATCAAAGCCTTGGAATGGGTTTGGGAATGCTGAGGCTGAAGGGAAAATCGGGATCAGGGGTGGGATGTGAGTGTGGGGACAGATTTGGGGGAGAAGATGCTCCTCAGAGCAGATCCTTCGGAGTTTGATCCAAGAGGGAGAGGTTTTTTGGGAATCTGCAGTCCCCGGGAAGGACTGGGATGGTTCTGCTCCTTCGGGTCTGGTTTTCTCCTTTATCTCTTGGGAGGAATTCTCGGATTTACAAATTCTGGGGGAGCCACAAATGGATCAAAGGCCGGGAATGGGTTTGGGAATGCTGAGGCTGAAGGAAAAATCGGGATCAGGGGTGGGATGTGGGTGTGGGGACAGATTTGGGGGAGAAGATGCTCCTCAGAGCCGATCCTTTGGAGTTTGATCCAACAGGGAGATTTTTTGGGAATCTGCAGACCCTGGGATGGTTCTGCTCCTTTGGGTCTGGTTTTCTCCTTTATCTCTTGGGAGGAATTCTCGGATTTGCAAATTCTGGGGGATCCAGAGAGGGATCAAAGCCTTGGAATGGGTTTGGGAATGCTGAGGCTGAAGGGAAAATCGGGATCAGGGGTGGGATGTGGGTGTGGGGACAGATTTGGGGGAGAAGAGGCTGTTCCTGCTCCCCCTGAGAGCAGATCCTTCGGAGTTTGATCCAAGAAGGAGAGGTTTTTTGGGAATCCGCAGTGCCTGGGCAGGACTGGGATGGTTCTGCTCCCCCAGGTTTGTTTTTTTGGGGAATTTTTGCTGTGATTTCCCTCCCAGGAGGCGAGGGAAGGGCTGGATGATCCACTAGGGAGCACCTGTGGGCCGGGATATCCGGAGGGGCTTTTCCAGAGCCAGCTCCAGGCCTTTGGAATGGTTTCCACTGGAACGATAACCAGGGAAGGGGCTCTGTGTTTATTTAGGCCGAGAGCTCCCAGATAAATGACAGCTCCGAAGATGCTTTTCAGCACTTCATAAATCAACCGCCAGCTGGGCAGTTTCACCTCGGAAACGTCTCCTGCTTTTTTTTCTCCCTCTTTTCTTTCTTTCCTCATTTTTTTTCTTTCCTCTTTTTCTTCTTCATCTCTTTTTTCTTTCCTCATTTTGTTTTCTTTCCTCCTTTTTTTTTCCTTTCATCCTTTTCTTCTTCCCTCTTTATTTTTTCCCTCTTTTTTTCCTTCTCTACTTTTTATTCCTTTCCTCCTTTTCTTCTTCCCTCTTTATTTCTTCCCTCTTCTTTTTCTTTCTTCCTTTTTTTCCCTTTCCTCCTTTTCTTCTTCCCTCTTTATTTCTTCCCTCTTTTTTTTCTTTCCTCCTTTTTTTTCTCCCGACTTTTTTCCCCTCCCTTCCCAACTTTGGAATGCTGTTCCATCAAAAAAAAAAAAAAATTAAAATATATATATGTATAAAAATATAAAAGGAAATATTCCAGCTTCATTTCGTGCCTCTTTTCATCGCCTCGCTCAGCACTTCCAGGGATTCACTGGGGTTCCTTTTCCTCAGATTCCCGGGAATGTCGGTGCCCCTTTCCCCGGAGCGAGCCGAGATTCCTGCCCGGAGCTTGTGCCAGCCTGGAAATCTCCTTGGGCAGGATTTGAAATCCAATGGGATCAGGAATGGTTTGGGCTGCTCTCCCGGCTCTTCCCAGGCCTGGAATGGTGCTTTGGCTCCAGGGATTTTGCCTCTGGATGAGGGAGATGGTGCCAAAATGTTGTTGAGGCCTTTGGATTCTCAGGGAATAGGGTTGGGATGGGATCCATGGGATGAAATGGGATTCATGGGATGGGATCCATGGGATCCATAGGATCCATGGGATGGGATCCATGGGATGGGATCCATGGGATTCATGGGATGGGATCCATGGGGTGGGATCCATGGGGTGGGATGGGATCCATGGGATGGGATCCATGGAATCCATAGGATCCATGGGATGGGATCGATGGGATTCATGGGATGGGATCCATGGGGTGGGATGGGATCCATGGGATGGGATCCATGGAATCCATAGGATCCATGGGATGGGATCCATGGGATTCATGGGATGGGATCCATGGGGTGGGATGGGATCCATGGGGTGGGATGGGATCCATGGGGTGGGATGGAATCCATGGGATGGGATCCATGGGATGGGATCCATGGGATGGGATTCATGGGATGGGATCCATGGGGTGGGATGGAATCCATGGGATGCGATCCATGGGATGGGATCCATGGGATCCATGGGATGGGATGGAGTGGAATGGAACAGGTTGAGTTGGAAGAGACCTCCAAACCTCAGAGCAGGAAGGAAAAGGGCTAAAAAAGCGGCAAAAAAGGTCCAGATTTTAAACAGGGGCTGGAAAATTGGGAATTTCAGGTGTGGCTGCCAACATTCCCAAGAAAACGGCGCCAAAATTGACCCAGACTCGTGTAATCCACGGGAAAATTCCTTCAAAAAGCAGGAGCAGGAAAGGCGAGATGTTCAACAAAGGGGCCTGGAACTGCTCCAAGGCCCCACCTGGGAGCTTTTTTCCAACATTTTTTCCAACTGCAGCCCTGCTTTAATCCCGACTCCTGTTCCCAATTCCCTGGGAATGTCCAGAGGATCGCGCGGAGCCGAGGAGGACCTTGATGTGGCTTTTAAAAAAGCCCAGGCCTCCGATCTGCTGAGGCTCAGGGAATTCTTTGGCTCCTCAGCAGATGTTGGAGGGGTTCTGGGGCTGGGCAAATGTTTGCAGGCGTTTGGGAAATGTTCCTGCATGGAAAATGTCATTTCTGCCTGGAAAATGTTCCTGTGTGGGAAATGTCATTTCTGCATGGAAAATGTTCCTGAGTGGAAAATGTCATTTCTGTGTGGAAAATGTAATTTCTGCGTGGAAAACGTTTCTGTGTGGGAAATGTTCCTGCGTGGAAAATGTCATTTCTGCATGGAAAATGTTCCTGTGTGGAGGAATATAAAAATGGAAAAAATAGGAAAATAGAGAAATGTGGGAATAGAGAAATGCAGGAAAATAGAAATGGAGAAATGGAAAAATGGAGAAAAATAGGAATATAAAAATATAGGAATATAAAAATACAGGAAAATAGAAATGGAGAAATAGCCAAATCCATTTGATATTCAAGATTCCCACCAGGAATCAGAAACTCCGAGCTGGATTTTGGAACCACGCTGGCCTCCCAAAATCCAGAAAAATTCACACCCAGGAACCCCACCAGGAAGCAGAAACTCTGTGATGCTTCTTGGAACCGCTCCAGACTCCCAAAATCCAGAAGAATTCCCAGCTTTCTGCATCCTGATCCTTCCAGGGTGGATTGAGATGAAGCGACCTCACCTCGGCTTTATCCGGAGAGCGATTTCCATGGTTTTGGGAAGAGGAGGGGAAGAGCGGGATGTGGTTTTTCCCAAGCTGTGGGGCGTTTCCTGGCGGGTTGGGAGTGGTGACGGATTATCTGGAGCCGCCGGCCTTCATCATCCTCGCGCCTGCGGAATTGACCCCAAATCCTCGGCCTTGTCAGCGAGCCACGGTGTCCGAGGAGCTCCCCCGGCCCCGGCGCCGCTCCCGGAGCCGTTGCTGCTGGAAAAGCTTCAGTGGTGGAAGGGAAAAAAATCTCCTTCTGCACTCAAACCATCAAAACATTGGAAAAAAAATCTCATTCTGCACCAAAATCATCAAAACTTGGGAAAAAAAATCTCCTTCTGCACCCAAAAAATCTCATTCTGCACCCAAACCAGCAGGATTCTGGAAAAAAAATCTTGGTTTCCACCCAAACTATCAGAACTTGGGGGGAAAAAAATCTCTTTTTCCACCCAGACCATCAGAACAGTTATTGTTGTTAATATATTGTATATATTAACAATAATATAATATAATATAATATAATATAATATAATATAATATAATATAATATAATATAATATATAATATAATGCATAATATAATACATAATGCATAATATAATGTATAATATAATATAATATATTACAATTTATCTATTATCTATTAACTATTGTTATCTATTATATGTTATCTATTATCTATTATCTATTATCTATTATCTATTGTATATTGTATATTGTATATTGTGTATTGTATATTGTATATTGTATATTGTATATGGTATATTGTATATTGCATATTGCATATTATAATAAATATATAATAGATAAGTAATTATAAATACATAATAAATACTAAATAATAATTTATATCATCGATATAATAAATAAAATACCATCACAGAATTTCTGAAAATTATTCATGGAGGGAAATCCTTTTATTTTTTTATTTGTCCCCAGAAATAAATTGAAATAAAAATTTCATTAAAATTTGGTTTAACCCAAACTGGGAATTGGGGGGAAATCAGGGAAAACTTCCTTGGAAAAACATTCCTGGGGATGAGGATAGAAAACAAAAATTTTAATAATAAAATACCAAGTGCAAATAAAAGAAAGTAAAATGTGACATAAGGTGAAATACAAAATGAAAATAAAAATTTAATTCTGTTTCGATTAAAAAATAAAATATAAAAATTAAATTCAGTTAAATTTGGGGAATGGCAATAAATTATTAAATTAAATATAAAATTTAATATAAAATTTAATTTAATTTAATTATTGGAATGGAATGGAATGGAATGGAATGGAATGGAATGGAATGGAATGGAATAAAATAAAATAAAATAAAATAAAATAAAATAAAATAAAATAAAATAAAATAAAATAAATTTTCCCCCTTATTTTTCCCATTTTTCAGGCAGGATCTGCAGGAAGAGGGGTCCGAACTGTCCCAGCATCGCCCCAAATCCATTCTGGGAGTGTTCTATCCCAAAAAAATCCAGGTTTCCCTGGAATTAGGGGATTTCAAGCCCCCGCGGCTGCCGGGAGCGGTTTTTATTTCCTGCCCGGTGTCGGGATGAGTTGAAATGTGAATTTTCCGCGCTCCTTCCGCAGGAAACTCAATTAAAACCTCATTTAAAAAGCGATTTTCTCCCATCCCCGCCCGCAATAAACGAGGATTTAAATCCGCGGGGATTTGACACCCGAATTTGGACCAAAAAAAAGTTGGAAATCGGGAGCTGGAATCCAAATCCAGCCGGGAATTCCAAGATTTTCAGGTGTGGCACGTGAAACTCGGAGGAAAAAAACAGCTTAAAAATTACTTTTTTTTTCCTCATTTTTCCAGGCGGGGTTTAAAGCAATTTATTTTTCATTTTTAGAGGGTTTTTCCTATCTTGAAATGCGGGAATTCCTTGGGGAAAAAGCGATTTTTTGGGAGGTTTGGAGCTTCCAACCCGGGCAAGAAACGGGAATTGTGAATTTTTAATAAAAGCGGTGAGGGCGGGGATGGATTTTTGCAGATTTTCGCAGCCTTTTTTTGCTGCCAAACTCCCGATTTGAGATAAAACCTTGATAATTCCCTCCGGAAAAGCCGTTCCTCGCTGTTTTCCTGGTTTTTTTCCCTAAAAAAATTGGGAATTCAGGATAAAATAACGCACGGGGGGCCCGAGAAGCGGCTGGGAAAACAAAATTTGGGGTGGAATTGGTGAAAAAAGGGAGACAAAATAAATAAAAATAAATAAAAATAAATAAAAATAAATAAAAATAAATAAAAATAAATAAAAATAAATAAAAACAAATAAAAACAAATAAAATAAATAAAAACAGAGTGAGGCGAGGTTTTCCCAAGGTAAAAATTCCTAAATTTCCTTGGGTTAAGCCCAGAGGAAAAATCGGGAGAATTCCTGAGGGTTTTTTTTTAACTCTCTGAGACCAAAACTTTCGAGTTTTGCCTCAAATCCCGGCGGATTTGTGGGAAGTCGCGCCCGGATTTTGGGGATTTTTAGGAATTCTGGGGGGGATTCCCATCCCAAAGGTGGGAATTACCCCGGAGGTTCCCAGATTTTTGGGGATAATTCCCTCCCTTCTGACATTTTGCGGCTCCCGATCCTAAAATCTCGGGAATTTTTTTGCCAGGAGGGAAAAATTTCCTCACTTTGAGCTGGGAGAAACTCCAATCCCCTCCGCATCCCTGGGATCGCCCCTCCCGGGTGGAATTCCCACCTCATTTCCACCCGTTTGGGGTTTTCCTTGTGGAGCCGATTTCTTTTTTATGGATTTTGTAACGTTCTTATTCTGATTTTGATGGATTTGGATGGATTCTTATTGATGATTTTGACGGGTTTTGATGGATTTGGGTGGATTTTGACTGAGATCAAAAGGAGAACAAACGCTCGGGAGCTTTTCCCAGCCAGGGGTGAGGAACAGATGGAGCCTCAGTGTCCCCGCTCCTGATCCCAGCGCCGGGAATTCCCAACCAATGGAATTGGATCCCATCCCAAATGAATTTTCCCTTCCTTTGGGATATTCCAAGGAGAAATCTCTGCCTGGGAGGGGAACTTGGGGTCCTTTTTGCTGCTTATGAGAAACGCGGGAATCGCTGGTGGACACCTGGAAATCTGGGAATGGATTGGGACATGTGGGGTTATTTGGGATGTGTGGATTAGTTGGGATGTGTGGGTTATTTGGGATATGTGTGGGTTATTTGGGATGTGTGTGGATTATTTGGGATGTATGGATTTTTTTGGGATATGTGGATTATTTGGGATGTGTGGGTTATTTGGGATGTGTGGGTTATTTGGGATATGTGGATTATTTGGGAAGTGTGGATTACTTGGGATGTGTGGGTTATTTGGGATATGTGGGTTATTTGGGATGTGTGTGGATTATTTGGGATGTGTGTGGATTATTTGGGATGTGTGGGTTATTTGGGATGTGTGTGGGTTATTTGGGATGTGTGTGGGTTATTTGGGATGTGTGGGTTATTTGGGATATGTGGATTATTTGGGAAGTGTGGATTATATGGGATATGTGGGTTATTTGGGATGTGTGTGGATTATTTGGGATGTGTGTGGATTATTTGGGATGTGTGGGTTATTTGGGATGTGTGTGGGTTATTTGGGATGTGTGTGGGTTATTTGGGATGTGTGTGGATTATTTGGGATATGTGGGTTATTTGGGATGTGTGGGTTATTTGGGATATGTGGATTATTTGGGAAGTGTGGATTACTTGGGATGTGTGGGTTATTTGGGATATGTGGGTTATTTGGGATGTGTGGGTTATTTGGGATGTGTGTGGGTTATTTGGGATGTGTGGGTTATTTGGGATGTGTGTGGTTTATTTGGGATATGTGGATTATTTGGGATGTGTGGGTTATTTGGGATATGTGGATTATTTGGGATGTGTGTGGGTTATTTGGGATGTGTGTGGATTATTTGGGATGTGTGTGGGTTATTTGGGATACGTGGATTATTTGGGATGTGTGTGGTTTATTTGGGATATGTGGATTATTTGGGATGTGTGGATTATTTGGGATATGTGGATTATTTGGGATGTGTGGATTATTTGGGATGTGTGGATTATTTGGGATGTGTGTGGGTTATTTGGGATGTGTGTGGGTTATTTGGGATATGTGGGTTATTTGGGATGTGTGGGTTATTTGGGATGTGTGTGGGTTATTTGGGATGTGTGGGTTATTTGGGATGTGTGTGGTTTATTTGGGATATGTGGATTATTTGGGATGTGTGTGGGTTATTTGGGATGTGTGTGGGTTATTTGGGATATGTGGGTTGTATGGAATATACTGAATATATGGCATATGTGGAATATATGGACAATATGGCATGTATGGGATATGTGGGATACATGAGTGTATGGATTATATGGAATGTGTGGATTGTATGGAATATATGGAGTATATTGAATATATGGAATAATTATATGGATTATATTAAAAATATCGGATATATGGGATATATGGAGTGTATGGTTTATATGGAATATGTGGATTATACGGAATATGTGGGATACATGGAATATATGGGATATATGTAGTATATTGATTTTATGGAGTATATGGGATAAAGTGAATATATGGATTATATGGAATATGTAGGATATATGGATTATATGGAATATACAGGATATATGGAGTATATGAAATATATTGAATATATAGGATATATTCCATATATGGGATATGCAGATTACATGGAATATATAGAATTATATGGAATATATGGGAAATATTCCGTACATGAGATAGATTAATTCCATGGATTCTATGGGATAGATGAATTCCATGGATTTTATGGGATGTGTTCCATACACGGGATATATGAATTCCATGGATTCTATGGGATATCAGTTGCTGTCTGTCACGTGTATAAAACAAATGAACGGCTGCAAATGGAAGATTTCTGATAAAACCCAACCATGGCAATGGGGCCAAGTCCTGCTGGGGCTTCTCCAGGATCTTCCCACCCATTCCGGTCCCACACGGATGCACCTGATCCCAAAATCCCTGGATCCCTCTCTCTGGCAGTTCTGGAGAGGACTCGGATGTCCCTCAGCCCCTCCCGGCCTGGCCTTTCCAGGCAGCTCCACCGCTTCCCGGGATGGGTTTGGGGCTCCTGGGACAAAAGGGAGCGTGAGGAACTCAAGGTGGAAAAATGGGATGAGCTCAAGTTGGGAGAGAAACTCGGGATGAGGAAAATAGGACGAGCTGGGATTGGGAGAGAAACTCGGGATGGGGAAAAGGGATGAGCTGGGGATGGGGGAAAAACTTGGGATGAGGAAAATGGGATGAGCTGTGAGGGAAACTTGGGATGAGGAAAATGGGATGAGCTGGGGTTGGGAGAGAAACTCGGGATGGGGAAAAGGGATGAGCTGTGAGGGAAACTTGGAATGAGGAAAAAGGGATGAGCTGGGAGCTGGGAGAGAAACTCGGGATGGGGAAATGGGATGAGCTGGGAGCTGGGAGAGAAACTCGGGATGAAAATGGGATGAGCTGGGAGCTGGGAGAGAAACTCGGGATGGAAATGGGATGAGCTGGGAGCTGGGAGAGAAACTCGGGATGGAAATGGGATGAGCTGGGAGCTGGGAGCGCTGTTCTTTGCGAGGGGAGCGCAGCCGGGCAGCCGCGGGGGCTCCGGGCCGGGGCTGTCCCGGGAGGTTCCCGGAGTGAGGACGTGCGGCTCCGGGGGATCTTCCGGAGGGTCCCTTTGAATTTCAAATGAGAGCCGGGACCTTTGTAGTGGCCGCCTTTGATCCCGGCCTTGCCTCTCTCCTCACCTGGGACCGCGCCTAAACCTGCGCCTAAACCCGTTCCTAGCCCGGTTCCTGCCCGGGGATGTCTGGGCTTGGGGTTTGGGGTTTGTTGTGGTGTTTTCCTCCTGACCTTTTGCAAATCGCGACTGGAAGAAAACCCCCTTTTCACCTTTTCCCCTTTGGGTTTTTTTTTTTTCCCTCTTATCTCGGAACTAATTGGGCTCTCCAAAACCTTTTTTTTTTTTTTTTTCTTTTTTTTCGGAGAGAAAGGAGCGTATTAGAGCGGGGAAAGATTTTATCTGCGGGGCAGAAGCCGCAGCAGGTACTTCATCCCTCATCCCTCATCCCTCATCCCTCATCCCTCATCCCTCATCCCTCGCCGAGCAGATTTGCAAATTTGCCCAAGCCCGAACAATGGATCCTCCTGGCAGCCCCTCTGTTGACTTGTTTAGAAATCCCAGAGGCGTTTCGAGGTAAAAAGGTCAGAGCTGCACCGGCCCCGCTCTTTCTCCCTCCCCCCCCGCC
>NW_005087747.1:128846-144412 GCF_000331425.1 Pseudopodoces humilis | reverse complement strand
CGGCCCCGCTCTTCCTCCCTCCCCCCCTGCCCCGCTCCGAGCCTCCCTGGAGGTAAAACCTGGAAATTTCATTTATTCTGTGGAAAATCTCCCTTTTAGGGCTCGCCTTGGGGGAGCTGGAGATAACAAACCGCGTTGGAAGCTTCTGTTTTTGGGGTTTGAGGAGCGTAAATTTGGAATAAATCAGGATTTGTTTCTATCCCCGCAGCCCCCGAGCGCGTCCCGGTTGCTGCGGCAGCGCCAGGGATGAGAATTCCCGGGATTTTCAGCCTGAGGATGATTTGCTGCTCCCATCAGGCCGCGAAATGAGTGGGGAATTCCAAGTTTTTGGGAAGCCGGGCCCGATTCCAGGGATGGTCCGGCAGGAAAAGGGATCGGCCCTTTTGTTTGGGATGTTGGAAACAGCCGGAGATTTTCCTTCCTTCTTTCCTCCTCCCTCGCAGCCTCCCCCGCCCCGCATCCCGCGATTCCCAGAGACCCCCGTTGGGTTGGAAAGATGGGAGTTGTGGAAAAAAAAAAAAAGAAAAAAAAAAACAAAACAACTTTATTGGGCTGAGGTAGTTCCGTGTCGAGGAGGGGGAAGAGGAGATTCCGGCCGGGATTTTGGGGATAATTCCATTTTTAGCAGCAGTTTCAGTCCTGGAGCTCCTGGCGAGGGAGGGGAGGGAGTTGGGCCGCGCTTAAATTGCGGCTTTATCTGGCTCCGATAAACCCCAGAGGCTGCGAGGAACGCTCCGAGCTTTGAGGCTGGAAAAAACTCATCCCAAAAAACCTCATCCCCATCCATCCTCGCACCTCCCGCCAGCAGAGCCCCCCGAGGTCAGATCCGATAACAAATCCCCTCCCTTCCTCCGCCGGCAGCAGCAAAAATCGCGTGGAAAAACAACAAAAAAATAAAATAAAACCCTGTAAAGCAGAAATAGTGCAAAACCGGAGAAGGAAATAGGGGTTTTTTTTGGTTTTCGTCTTTTTTTTTTCCTCGGGGTTTGGGTCTTTGCAGAGGCTTCGAGCGTCTTGGGTGCCTCTTCGCAAGAAGAGAAAAACAGGAAATAAAAGGGTGGGGAAAAGAAAAAAAAAAATGCCCGAAATTTATATTTTTTCCTGTTTTTTTTTTTTGAAACAATCTCACCAGGATGAAAAAAACGCATCGAGCAGGGGCGGGAGGAAAAAAAAATAACAATCGTTGCTCTTTTTTTTTTTTTCCTAAGGGGAGCGAACTAAATTAGTTTTAAAGTTTTTGTTTGTTTGTTTGTTTGTTTGTTTCTGGAGTTGAAAGTGCAGTTCCTAAAGGGGAGGGGGAAAGGCAGAAACGTCCCTGAGACACGGGAATGGCTGCGGAGCCTCTCCTCGGGAGCGCAGAGGGGTTATAAATAAAGAGAGACGCGGGGGGACAGGCGGGGGTGCCCCGGGGGGAGGATCCCGTTCCTCGGGGCCACCCCCGGTGGGTTCCGGGGGGTTTCAGGAGGAGCCGGAGCTGGGGGAAGCCTCAGGTGAGGTGCAGTTGGATTGATCCGAGGCTTCGGCCGCTTCCTTGGCCGCCCTGGAGGCGGCAGCCGGGGCCAGCCCTTCCTTTTCCCTCTTCTTCTGCTTCATCCTCCTGTTCTGGAACCAGATCTTGACCTGGGTCTCGTTGAGCTCCAGGGTGGCGGCGATCTCCACCCTGCGGGCCCGCGTCAGGTACTTGTTGAAGTGGAACTCCTTCTCCAGCTCCGTCAGCTGCTTGGTGCTGAAGTTGGTGCGGATGGAGTTGGGCTGCCCCAGGAGCCCCAGCTCCGACGTTTTGCCTGGGAAAAACCCAAAAAACACCAGGGCAGGAGCGGCCGGAGGGATCCTCTCCCCTTCTCCCTCCTCCTGCCAGCTCCGCCATCCCTGCCGGCCTCACGCAGGGCTCTCGTCCCGCACCAGGCTCCGCTTTTCCCTTGCGAATTCGCATCCTCCCGGCTCCGCTTTCCCCTTTGGAGCCTTTCCCCGCATCCTCCCCGTTCCGCTTTTCCCTTGGGAATCTTTCCCCGCATCCTCCCGGCTCCGCTTTTCCCTTGGGAATTCGCATCCTCCCGGCTCCGCTTTTCCCCTGGGAATTCGCATCCTCCCGGCTCCGCTTTTCCCCTTGGGAATCTTTCCCCGCATCCTCCCGGCTCCGCTTTTCCCTTGGGAATCTTTCCCCGCATCCTCCCGGCTCCGCTTTTCCCTTGGGAATCTTTCCCCGCATCCTCCCGGCTCCACTTTTCCCTTGGGAATATTCTCCCGCATCCTCCCAGCTCCGCTTTTCCCCTCGGATCCATCCCGGGACCCCTCGGGGAAGGGCAGGGAGAGGGTGATGATGGCGGGGGGAGGAGGAGGAAGGCCGGGAATTTCGTGGGGAAGGAAGTGGAACAATAGAGGAGGGGATGGAAGGCACGGCTGAGGAAGGAGGAGGAAGTGCTGAGCGTTTCCTGCTCCGAGCTGGGCTCAAATCAGAGCTGGGCCTGCGGAAAACTGAGCTCAGGGAAGCTCCATCGGATGTGATGGAAAATCTCTGGGTGGGGTTTAAAGAAAAGGCCCCAGAAGCAAAAGAAACCCAACCCAAACAAGACCCCAAAACCCAAACAAACTCAACCCAACCCCAAAAAATGACCCCAAAACCCAAAAAACCCCAACCCAACCCCAAAAAATGACCCCAAAACCCAAAGAAACCCAACCCAACCCCAAAAAATGACCCCAAAACCCAAAGAAACCCAACCCAATCCCAAGAAAAGACCCCAAACCCCAAACTCAACCCAATCACAACAAACTCAACCCCAAACCCCAAACAAACTCAACCCCCCAAAAACACCCCCAAAACCTCAAATAAAACCCCCAAACCCTTAAAGACCACTCCCAATCCTTGGGCGAGCCAACACTTCCCGGCTTCACCGTGAGCCCCAAACTCACCTGTTCTGGGGGGGTTCCTCTTCACCCTCATCCACTCGAAGGTCTGCGCTGCCCCCGGCCCGGGGCACGGCTCGGGGGGTCCCGGCGGCTCCGCTTCCTCGAGAAGGGAAGGCGAGAGGCCGAAGAGGCCGGGCAGGTACGGGGGCTGCTCCTGGCCCAGCGCTGGCAACTGCTGGAGCTGCCCCGGGGGCCCGCAGTAGCCCTCGGCCAGCGAGCCCGGAGCGAAGCCCGCGGGGCCCTGGAAGAACGAACCGTCCGCGTCCTGCTGGCCCAGGTAGAGCTGCTGGTAGCCGGGATGAGCTGGGTAACCCGGGCCGGAGAAGCGGGAGGAGGATGAGGATGAGGATGAGGAGGATGAAGGGTGGAAGCCGTGCTGGGGGAGGTGGGAGGCAGCAGCCCCGAAGCGGCTCTCGGGGCCACCTGAGCACTGCGGGAAGGGAGGCGAGGCCGGCTCGGAGCGGGGGAAAGCGGCGGGGCCGCGGTTACAAAGCGCCAACTCCAAGAAGGAGTTCATGCCGCTCTCGTCCATCCGCCGCTGCTCCGGGAGGGTCAGGTTTAGGGCGGGGGGGATGGGGGGGACTCCTCCTGCCCTACAACCCTCGGGCAGAGCCTGGAAACCGCGAAAGTTCCATGGCGAAGCCCGCGGAAGCTCGGGGGGACCCCGCGGGCGGAGCGGGCCCAGCCCAATGAGCGCGGGGCTCCCGAAGTTTGTGCCCGGCTCATCCATCAAGGGCCTGACATTTGCATGACAAAGGGGCTTCAATCAAACGCGGGCCCATCAATCTGATAACAACACCGAGGCGTCAAAAATCTTCCCCTCAAAGAGTTTTAAAAGAGGAGGGGGGCGAGGTGCGGGGCGCGGGGAGGTGCTGGGGGAAGGATTGGAATGACCCGCGAGTGTTTTAAGTGCTAAAAAGGCCCCCGAGTTATGCGAGGGAACCGATTTCAGGCCCAACTTGTGACTTTAAAAGGTTTTTTTTTCCTTCCTTCCCCCCGATGCCGGTGTGAGAAAAAAGGGGAAGAGTGGAGGCACAAAAGGATGCGCTTTTATTCATCGGGAAACTTTTCCCGACAAAGCTCCTGGCACCGCGGTTTGGCTTTTTCCGGGATGAGGAACCCGCTGAAAGCTCCTGAAGAAAAATCAGCTCCATTTTCGCTTTAATTTTTTTGCCCGCACGGGCTTTGTGTCCGGGCTAAAAGCACCGTAATTAGATCAATATTTTAATGAGGGAAATAAAGTTAGCGAGGACAGGACGGCTTTTGTTGGAGAGTGCCCGGCCTGGAAAATCCGGGATGGGAACTGAGAGCGGCCCCGGCGCCCACCTGGGACCTTCCCTCCATCCACACTCCCCCCTAAATCCGGATTTTAGGGGTTCACCAGCTCACGTTCTCCACTAAATCCGGTTTTTAGGGGTTCACACCTCACACTCCCCCATAAATCCTGATTTTAGGGGTTCACCAGCTCACATTTCCCCCTAAATCCGGTTTTTAGGGGCTCACTCCTCACTAAATCCGGTTTTTAGGGGCTCACACTTCACTAAATCCGGATTTTAGGGGCTCACTCCTCACTAAATCCGGTTTTTAGAGGTTCACACTGCACACTCCCCCCTAAATCCGATTTTTAGGGGCTCACACTTCACTCAATCCGCTTTTTAGGGGCTCACTCCTCACTAAATCCGGTTTTTAGGGGCTCACTCCTCACTAAATCCGGTTTTTAGGGGCTCACTCCTCACTAAATCCTGATTTTGGAGCTTCACACCTCACACTCCCCTCTAAATCCGATTTTTCGGCTTTCACCCACCCCACCAAACCTCATTTTTGGGCGTTTTAAGCCTTTCTGGTGCACTAAGCTCAGCTTTCGGGGCCGATCTCGGCTCGAGAGGGGTCCAGCTGAGGAGGAGGAGGGCAGAGAATGGGAACATAGGTAGGCAACATTTATTTACTTGTTCCGAGGAGGGAGACAAGAGCAGGCGGCCATCGGACGCCCACAGTCATTTGTTACTTGTCAGGATATTTACTGCCCGGCCACGCTCCCGGGAGGAGCAGGAAAGCTCCGCTGCCTCTCCCTCTCTTCCCCCCCAGGCCAAAAGTTCACCCTGAAAGGAGAATCCGCGTCCTTTCCGCTGATGCGACGCGTTCGAGGCGAGAAATTTCGGTTTTTCCCCCTCCTTTCAAGGCTAAAATTGGATTTTTAGCCGCTTCCAGCTCCTGTTTTTCCGTAAAAAGAAAAGATTTAAATTTCCGTTTGTTCATTTATTCGGATTTTTTGCTGATGCCGGGGGGAAATGTTTGAGGTTAGGAACGCTCTACAAAACTTTCTGCTGCCTTCTTTGCATAAAGATTCAAAGCGGCTCGAGAGAAATCGATTTCTAATTCGATATTTTATTTTATTTTATTTTATTTTATTTTATTTTATTTTTACTTTATTTTTACTTTATATTACTTTATTTTTCTTTTCTTTTCTTTTCTTTTCTTTTCTTTTCTTTTCTTTTCTTTTCTTTTCTTTTCTTTTCTTTTCTTTTCTTTTCTTTTCTTTTCTTTTCTTTTCTTTTCTTCTCTTCTCTTTTCTTCTCTTTTCTTCTCTTTTCTTCTCTTTTCTTCTCTTTTCTTCTCTTTTATTTTCTTCTCTTTTATTTTTTTCTCTTTTCTTCTCTTTTTTCCTCTTTTCTATTTGATTTTTTTTATTTTTTTATTTTTTATTTTATTTTAATATTTTTATTTTAATATTTTTATTTCTATTTCTATTTTTCATTGTGTTCGGGTACCGAGGGATGCACAGCGCGCAAAAATGGTGATTTATAGGTAAAAAAGAGAATAATTTAAAGAGATGTCGGGTGTTTATTTCAGCCTCGAGCCAACGATGGTTTCCCATCCTTGGGAGGTTTTTAAATCCCGAAAATCCAGGAAAAATCCCTGATCCTGAACTGTGGGAGGGAAAATTTTCATCTCAGAGAAGCCCGAATTGGAGCTGAGGTGAAAAATCCGATTTTTTGGGGCCGCCTGATGGGGGTGGAGATGGAGCCAGCTGGGATTGAAATTCGGGAATTTGGGAAAATCGCTTTTTTTGGGTCCCTAAGGCCCAGCTGAGCAGGGATTGAGGGCTGGAATTATTCAGGAATTTGGGAAAATCGCTTTTTTTGGGTCCCTAAGGCCCAGCTGAGCAGGGATTGAGGGCTGGAATTATTCAGGAATTTGGGAAAATCGCTTTTTTTGGGTCCCCAATTCTCATCTGAGGGCTGGAATCATCTGCAAATTTGGGAAAAATCGCTTTTTTTGGGTCTCTAAACTCGGGAATTTGGGAAAATATCTTTTTTTGGGGGGAAACTCCGGGAGAATCCAGGATGGGGAAAGGCCCCGTTCCCCTCCCAGGATGCTCCGGTCCTCCCCGGCTGCCCCAAAAATCCCAAATTCTGCCCCAAAATCGTGGCTTGGGAAGTGCTGGGGGAGTTTTTTGAGCTAAATGAAACTTTTTTGGAGTTCAATGTAACTTTTTTGGGGGTTAAATACTGCTTTTTTGGGGTTAAATATTGCCGGTTTGGGGATAAATATAACTTTTTAGGGGCGAAATATCATGTTTTGGGGTTAAAGATCCCCTTTTTGGGGTTAAATATCACTGTGGAGTGGATTGCAAGAGTTTTGGGGTTAAATTTCATTTTGGGGGGTTAAATGTAACTTTCTTTGGGTTAAGTAGAACTTTTTGGGGGTTAAATATTGCTGTTTTGGGGTTAAATATATTTTTTGGGGGTTAAATATCACTTTTTTGGGGTTAAATAAAACTTTTTTGGGGTTAAATGTGACATTTTTTGGGGAAAAACACAGATAATTCAGATAAAAGAGGAAAAAACTACAGATAATTCAGATAAAATAGGAAAAATCCGGGAAAACCCCAAATAATTCAGATAAAAGAGGAAAAAAATTGCAAATAATTCAGATAAAATAGAGGGAAAATCCCAAATAATTCAGATAAAAGAGGAAAAAAATTGCAAATAATTCCGGTAAAATAGGAGAAAAATCCCAAATAATTCAGATAAAATAGGGGAAAAATCCCAAATAATTCAGATAAAATAGGGAAAATATCCCAGATAATTCGGATAAAACAGGGAAAAACCAGGAATTCCCCAGATAATTGGGATCAAATGGAATAACGGGGCCGGGGCCGGGTGGGGACAGGAGGGTCCCGCTGTCCCCGGACTCGGAGCCCATCCCGGGATGCTCCGCTCTGATTTTCCCGAACGCTTGGAGAGGAAGATTTGGGGAAATCCCTGGATTTTCCCGGTTTTTCTCCTTCCAGCCCCGCCTCCTTCCAGCGCCGAGGGATCAAATTCCCGCCCTGCTTCCCTGGGAATGCCAGCGGCCTCGTTAATTAGCTTCATTTGCATATTTATGGATGGGCGGGAGTGGAGGGAAAGGATCTGGGGGGTCCCAAATCCCTCAGGATCCCCCCAGATCCTGAATCCCTTGGGATTCCCTCAGATCCTGAATCCAACTGAGGGTCCCAAATCCCACAGGATTCCCTCAGATCCCAAATCCAACAAAAGGTCCCAAACATGTTGGGATTCTCTCAGACCCCGAACCCAACCGAGGGTCCCAAATCCCTTGGGATCCCCTCAGATCCCAAATCCATCGGGATTCCCTCAGATCCTAATCCAACCGAGGGTTCTGAATTCCTCAGGATCGCCTCAGATCCCAAATCCAATCAAGGGTCCCAAATCCCTTGGGATCCCCTCAGATCCCAAATCCGTTGAGATTCCCTCGGATCCCAAATCCAACTGAGGGTCCCAAATCCCTCGGGATTGCCCCAGATCCCGAATCCCACTGAGGGTCCCAAATCCCCTGGGATCCCCTCAGATCCTGAATCCCTTGGGATCCCCTCAGATCCCGAATCCCCTGGGATCCCCTCAGATCCTGAATCCCTTGGGATCCCCTCAGATCCTGAATCCCACTGAGGGTCCCAAATCCCCTGGGATCCCCTCAGATCCTGAATCCCCTGGGATCTCCTCAGATCCCAAATCCCCTGGGATCCCCTCAGATCCCAAATCCAATCAAGGGTCCCAAATCCCTTGGGATCCCCTCAGATCCCAAATCCCACTGAGGGTCCTGAATCCCCCGGGATCCCCTCAGATCCCAAATCCCTTGGGATCCCCCCAGATCCCGAATCCAGGCCTTGCTCAGAGCCCCGCCCTCCAACAGCCGCATGAATTAACGAACGTCTCCACCCAGGGCCGAGAGCAGCTGCTGGGATCGCTGGATTCCGGGGATCGGGATCCCGCTGGGGAGGAGAACCGGATCCAGCGGGACCGGCCGGGCCCAACTGCAGCTTTTCCCATTTTTCCTCTCTATTTCCAACTCCTGGGCAGGAAAACTCCCCGGGATAAACCCAGGAGGTTCCAGGTTGGCTCTCCCGGCTCCACCCTTTGGGAGAAAACCTGGACAAAACCCTGGAGATGGACGCCAGGCCAGAGGGAAATTCCCTAAAACCAGCACAATTCCCGGGAAAAGCGACCTCCGGCACCTCCCAGGCCCCGTTCCCACCCGCCTTCTCCTCCAGGGAAGATTCCCAAGGTTTATCCAACATCTCCAGGGCTTCCAGGAGCTCCTCAGCAAACACATCCCCGCTCCCGCCGCGGCACAAATCAATATTTCCCCAGCGCGGACGCGTGTGGGAGCAGCTCATTTGCATATTCCCGGCTTAATCACCGCCAAGGAACGGCAAAATTGCTTTTTTCCCGACGATCCGGGGCGGAAAACGCCTCGATCCGCTGGATAAACCCCCTCGGCTTGCGCGGAATATCCGTCGGTTTGCCGTTCTGAGGAAGGTGAAGGAGGGCCGAGCTTGAGAATTCCCGTTTTTATTGAACGTTCCCGCTCTTCCCGACGTTCCGGTGCTGCTAATTAGGACAAATCAGAGGGGCCGGCTGCTCGCGGGGATCGAATCCAGAGAGATCCCGGTTATCCCGGAGCTCGCTGTGGGTGGGGGATCCATGGGCGGCTCCTCTGCTTTGGGGAGTCCTTTTGGGGCCCTCGCTAGGGATTGGTGTCCGTGGGGGGTCAGGGGTTGGATTTTGGGGGGTTTGGAACCCCTTTTCCCCCCTTTCCTTTGGGATTTGTATCCATGGGAGCTCAGGGGTTGGATTTTGGGGGTTTTGGGACCCCTTTTCCCCACTTTCCTTTGGGATTTCTATCCATGAGGGCTCAGGGTTTGGTTTTTGGGGTTTTTGGAACCCCTTTTCCATCCTCATTTGGGATTGGTGTCCATGGGAGCTCAGGGGTTGGATTTTGGGGGGATTGGGACCCCTTTCCCATCCTCATTTGGGATTTGTATCCATGAAGGCTCAGGCGTTTCATTTTGGGGAGGATTTGGGACCCTTTTCCCCACTTTCCTTTGGGATTTCTATCCATGAGGGCTCGGGGTTTGATTTTTGGGGTTTTTGGAACCCCTTTTCCATCCTCATTTGGGATTGGTGTCCATGAGGGCTCAGGGGTTGGATTTTGGGGTGTTTGGGTCCCGTTTCCCATCCCTCATTAGGGATTTGCATCCAGGAGGACTCAGGTTTTCCTTTTGGGGAGGATTTGGGACCCTTTTCCCCACCCTCCTTTGGGATTTCTATCCATGAGGGTTCAGGGGTTGGATTTTGGGGTGTTTGGAACCCCTTTTTCCCCCTTTCCTTTGGGATTTGTATCCATGGGAGCTCAGGGGTTGGATTTTGGGGGGTTTGGGACCCCTTTCCCATGGAGAAAAGGCCTGTGAGAGTAGAAATCTTCTGGTTTTGGGATATTTTTCCTCATTTTTAGGCCGAAGGGTATTCAAAGGTGAAAATCTGCTGGTTTGGGGCTATTCCCCCTCATCTTTAACCTGGATAAAGACAGCGCTGTCCCTGGAGAGGACGCTCAGACCCCAAAACCATCCCGGGGCAGGGCCGAGCCCCCCATTCCCAGTGCTCCCAGTGCTCCCAGTGCTCCCAGTGCTCCCGGAATGGGGCTGGAGATGAGGAGGAGGAGGAGGAGGAGGAGGAGGAGCAGGAACAAATGGCGCTTTGACAGACAAGGTCTGGCACTGCCAGCGCGGCCTCGCAGCAGCCGGGGAGACGAAATAAACTCCAAAATAATGAATTTCCTCCCTTTTCCCCCAAAAGCGGCGGCTCGGGGGCGGTGAGAGGAGGGCAGGGGGGAGCCGATGGCTCCGTGCGGATCCGAGCTCGGCTCCAGCAGCGCCACCGCTGCCTTTTCTCCACGGGAAGAGGTTTCAGAGGCGATGCCGTGAATATTTAATCCCGATCCAACGTTTCGTCTGGGTTTGTGTTTTTTTCCCCCGCGGAGCGAGGTTTGGGATCGCTCGCTCCGTGGGAAAAGAGCCTGGCGAGATTATTGGGGAAAAAGATAATTTGGAATAAAAACGCGGCTGTAAAATATCCCCCCCACCCCTCCCCGCCGTCCTCTCCTCTTTGTTAGAGCCGAGAGAGATCATCCACAGCGATTTCCAAAACATCTGGCCAGGCTTTGCCTTCTTTATTTCACTTTTATTCCCGTTTTTTTAATAAATTTTTACGGCCCGCAGCGCCAACCCAGCCGGGCTCTGAACCCCAAATTAAAAAATCAGAACTTTTCCCCAACTCCGGAGGGAGGGATGAGCTCACCCAGGCACTGAAAACACCAAATTCAGCCCAAAAATCCGTGGTGGGGCGCGGGGGACACCCCAAAAGGAGAAGCCGAACTGGGTTTTGCTTCACCCTAAAAAAAAAAAAGGGGTTGGGGAAGGGTCTGGGCTGCTCCGGGAATTTTTAGGGTCCCCCTCGCCCCACATTTCCAACCCCCTCCTTTGGCACAAACCTCCCAAAATCCCCAAATCCTCTGGTTGATCGGGGTGATTGATCGGGGCCGGCAGCCGCTGATTGATCGGGGTGATTGATCTGGGGGTGACCGAGCCCCCTCCTGGAGCAGAAACCTCCCCCGAACCCCCCGGGAGGAATTTTGGGGTTCGAATTCCCAAGGGATCGGCAGAAATCCTGGGAGGAGATGGCGGCTCCCGGGGGTTTCGGGGTTTGTGGGGTTGGAAAAGAGAGGAGGAATAAAGAAATTTATTCTTTATTTGGGCCCTCTCAGGCCCAGCTCTTCCTCCTCCTCCTCCTCCTTTTTTATTTGGGCCCTCCCCGCGTGGATTTTTTTGGAGATTTCCCTCAAAATCCTCATTTTTTTTCCCCTCGTTTTTTCCGCATCTCGGGAAGTTTCGAACCCCGGGAGCTGCGAGAGGAAAAAAAAGAGGAGGAGGAGGAGGATGGGGATGAAGAGCGGGATGTGGGAGGCCGGGAATTCGCGTGGGCTCCGCGCTGCCTTTGTGTTGCTTTTCCATCCCTTTATCCCCTTTTTTCTGGGGGGGGTTTATTTAAATTTTTTCCCCCTTAAAAGAAAGGATTTTTCCCCTCCTTTTAATGCAAAAATTAAAGGGAAATAAATTTTTTTTTAAAAAAAAAAAAAAAGTCGCCGTTTTCATTTAATACAATAAATATATAAATTAAAAAAAACCAACAACAACAACAAAAAAAACTCGAGAAAAATCAAAGCAGAACAGAACGAAGGAAACATTTCCCGGAGCCTCTGGAATTGTTGCTCTGAATTCCTTTTGTCTCAGGGTGCACGAGGAGATGATTAAACCTCATTACAAAGCAGGAAAAAAAGCGAATGATTTATGGAGGAAAACAAAAAAGAAAAAATAAAAGCGGGGTTTTGGAATGAATTCCGGAGCAAACACGAGCTTGTCGGTTTTATAAAGACGTTTATTTACTCTATGAAAATAATATACAATAAATAATTTGCCCTTTGCTGTGAAAGGATTTGAATAAATAATCTACATCTAAAACGTAAAAAGAGGGAGGAAAATTCCCCTGATTTTATTTTTTTTTAAATTTTTTTTTTTTTAATTTTAATTTTATTACGAAATCTAAAAGTCTCCTTCTGATTCCTGAGAAAGTGGCTGGGGAGGATTTAGAAAAAATTTCTTTTTTCATATTTTTAATTTTTCTCTCGGGGGTTGACATCTCCGCCGTGCCTGAGAACAACCTTGGAAATAAATAAAAGGGGGAGGGGGGAGGAAATAAATAAATTATAAATAAAACTATCGTGAAATTGCTGCATTTTAGCCAAACTCGGGCCTCTCTTTCACCTTCTGGGATAAATATCGGGAGGTTTGGGTCTCACGGAGCTCCGAAGAGGAAGAGGGAGGAGGATGAGAAATGGCTTGAGGTTGATTTTGGGGGGTTTCCCCTTATTTTAGAGCAGATTTTGGGGTGGGGGTCCTTCTTTTAGGGCAGATTTTGGAGGGTTCCCTTCTTTCAGAGCAGATTTTGTGGGGTTTCCCCTTCTTTTATGGCAGATTTTGGGGCTTTTTCTCCTATTTTAGGGCCGATTTTGAGGGTTTTCCTTCTCGCAGGGCAGATTTTGAGGGTTCCCCCCTCTTTCAGGCCAAATTTTGGGCATTTCCTCTTCTTTTAGACCAGATTTTGGGAGGTTCCCCCCCTTTTTAGGTCGGATTTCAGGGGCTTTCCCTTCTTTCGGGGCAGATTTGGGGTGTTCTGCTCTCTTTCAGGGTAGGTTTTGAGGGTTCCCCCTCTTTTGGACCGGATTTTGGAGAGTTCCCCCTCTTTCAGGCCAGATTTCGAGGGATTTCCCTTCTTTTAGGGCAGTTTTGGGGTGTTCCCCCCTCTTTTAGACCAGATTTCGAGGGTCTTCCCTTCTTTCAGGGCAGATTTTGGAGGGTTCCTCCTCTTTTAAGCCAATTTTAGGGGAATTTCCCTTCTTTTAGGGCAGATTTTGGGTGTCCCCCCCTCTTTTAGACCAAATTTCGGGGAATTTCCCTTCTTTCAGGGCAGATTTTGGGTGTCCCCCCCGGTTTTCGGGCCGATTTTGAGGTGCCCTCCAGCCGGTCTCCCCCGCTAATCGAATCTCTGCAGGTCGATGCTCCAAAGCGCGCTGCTGAAGAATTCCAGCTCCTCCTCGGAGAACCTCAGCGGGCTCTCCAGGGCAGCGGGAAGAGCCGGGGAAAAGCCTTGGGAAAGCTCCAGGCACGGCAGCAGCCCCAGCTCCGGCAGCACCGGCGAGTCCGGAGCCTCCCCCGCCGCCGGCCCGGGCTGCTCGGAGCTCGGCCCCGCGTTCCCCCGGGGCTCCGGCGGAGCGGGGCTGCCCTCGGGCTCGCTGCCTTCATCCAGGCCGGCCAAACCCGGCTCCTCTCTCCGCTGCCTTTGCCTCTTGTGCTTCATCCTCCGGTTCTGGAACCACACCTTGACCTGGCGCTCGCTGAGCTGCAGCAGCGCCGCGATCTCCACGCGCCGCGGCCGGCACAGGTATTTGTTGAAGTGGAATTCCTTCTCCAGCTCCAGCAGCTGGGTGTTGGTGTAGGCGGTGCGGAGCCTCCTGGAGCCGCTGCTGTCCGCCAGCCCCTCTGGAACACACGGCCGGGGGTGGGAATGGTCAGCGGAGGGGACAAAGCGAGAGGCTGGAGGAGTTCTGAATTGTTTAATTCAACTCTTCCCACGCTGGAGGAGGATTTGGAATCGCTTTTGCCTCGTGGGGGGAAGGGGTTTTGATCCCCGGCCTCTCCCTTTAGAGCCCTTCCCTCTCTGCTATCTCTGAAGATAAAGGGAATTTCAAACCATCTTCTTTCCTTCCCTTTCTTTCCCTTTTCCTTCCTTTTCCTTCCCTCTTTCCTTTCCTTTCCTTTCCTTTCCTTTCCTTTCCTTTCCTTTCCTTTCCTTTCCTTTCCTTTCCTTTCCCTCTTCTCTTTTCCAAAGAATTCCGTTCCTCAATTCAACTCTTCCCCCTCTGGAGGACGATTTGGAATCGGGAGGAGAAGGGATTTTGCTCCCCGGCCTCTCCCTTTAGAGCCCTTCCCTCTCTGCCACTCTGGAGGATAAATGGAATTTCAAACCATTCTTTCTCCCCCTTTTTTTTTTTTTTTTTTTTTAAATTTTTTTTATTTTTGGTTTATTTTTTACCCTTTCCCGGTACTTTGATTTCATTATTCCAGCTTTCCCCGGCCAATCAGCTCCGCCCTGATCCTGCCCGATTTTACCTGAGCCGAGCCATGGAAATCCTGGAATTGTTCTTCCAGCGCTTTATCCCGAGGGAAAGCGGCTCCCTGGCCCAGCAGCGCCTGGCGGAGCCGCTGCTCCTTTTCCTGGGGGGCTCGGGGGGCGTTTGGGGCTGGAATAATTTCATTTTGTAGGACCAGCCCTCGCTCTTTCACCTCCCCACCCCGCTGACAGCAACCCCCGCCTTCCCCACCCATCTTCCTTCCCCCTCCTCGTTTTCTTGGCATTTTGTTGTCTTTGCTTTTCCTTTCTTTTTTTTTTTTTTTTCCTTTTTCCCCTTTCTCCCCCTTTTTCTCCCCCCTTTTTTCCCTTTTTATTCCCCCTTTCTTTTTCTTTTTCCCCCCCTTTTTTTTCCCATTTTTGCCCCTTTTTCACCCCCCTTTTTCCCCCCTTTTTTTTCCCCTTTTCCCCCTTTTTTTCCCCTTTCCCCATAACAAAACGCAGCTCTGACAGAACAAACCAAAACCCCCGGAGTCTCACAAACCCCACCCGAACCCCCCGGGGCTCTTCCGGCTCCCAGTTTTGGCAGAAGTTGCCTCAATTTGTTCTTTTCACCCCCGAGGGATGAGCGGGAGGGAGGAGCATCCAAACCCCCCCGGATCCAGGGATCGCTCCCTGAATTTCCCCCCCTCGGGGGATCCTTTAGGGGGGGATGGGCTGGGGTGGATTTTGGGGCGAGGAGAGGAGAATTTATGATTTATTTCATTTTTTTCCCCGCTCCCCTCCCCGATACGAACCTGCGGGCACCGGCAGCGAGGATGATGAAGGTGGGGAGGAAGAGGACGGAGCCTGAGAGGTTTTCCTGGATTTCTTCTCCTTCATCCAAGGGAATTCGGCTGCCGAGGGGCCGGGCCGAGCCGGGGGCTGAGGCTGGGGAAGGCCATGGGATGCTCGTTTTTGGCTCCTCGGTCTCTCCGAGCAAGGATTCAGGCTCTGGAGGACGCTTTGCTCAAAAGGAGGAGGAATTAACGTCGAGTCCTTGATTGATGAAGTTTGAAATGTCTCCAGGACAGCGGGGAGAGACGTCAGGCACTCGGCGAGCGAGGGCTGGCTATTTATAAACCCGATCTCCCTCTCAAATTCAAAATTCATGGCTTTTCCAGGGCCTTTAAAAAGCGGGAGGTAGGCGGGGGAGAGGGAGGAGGAGGAGGAGGAGGGGGAGAGGGAGAGGAATGTGAAGGCCCCGGTTTGTGATGGCGAGGATGATGAAGGTCCTCGGGCTGTTTATAATTGTTATATTGCCGATAAATCCGGGCGGAGGGGGGACCTGGCTCTGCTAAACTCGAGGATTGCAGCCAATTCTTCGTCACGTGGGAGGCCCTGGCCAATGGCAGGCGGGGCCTGGTGGCATCCAGAAAGCATTATTTCCTTTAATTGATCTCAAATAATTAAAAATACAGCCCGGAGAGAGAGAGGAAACCCCAGAAATCCAACACCGCCCAGCAGCACCCCAGAATTAACATTTCCTTCCTTCCTTCCTTCCTTCCTTCCTTCCTTCCTTCCTTCCTTCCTTCCCTCCATCCCTCCCTCCATCCCTCCCTCCATCCCTCCCTCCATCCCTCCCTCCCTCCCTCC
>NW_005087747.1:116285-128756 GCF_000331425.1 Pseudopodoces humilis | reverse complement strand
CGCTTCCTTCCGTCCTTCCTTCCTTCCTTCCTTCCTTCCTTCCCTCCCTCCATCCCTCCCTCCATCCCTCCCTCCATCCCTCCCTCCATCCCTCCCTCCATCCCTCCCTCCATCCCTCCATCCCGTTGCTCCCGGTGTTTTTGCCCTGACTGCTGCTCCCTGTCCATCCCGACATTCCCGGTTCTTCCCGATATTCCCAGTCCTTCCAGCTGTTTCCCATCCTGCCTGCTTTTCTTGCCCTTCTCGATGTTCCCTATCCAGCCCTTCCCGATTTCCCTCTCCCCCTTTCCCGGCCCTTCCCGATTTCCCTCTCCCCCTTTCCCATCTCTCCCATCCCCAGGGGCAGCCCCAGCTGTGGGAAAAGGGAATTTTCTTCCCTCCCTGCCGGGCATTCCCAGCTGGATCCCTGCTCCTGTTCCCACCTCTGCACCCCGGGCTTGGAGTCCGGGTGTGAACACTCAGGAAATCAAGCGAGCTTTTAAGTCAAGTTTAGTTAAACCGAGCCCATTTGGAGGCTTAAATTACTTTTAAAGAGCAGCCTGCCTAATCCTGGTCCTTCCCCAGCCGGGTTTAATGGACGCTTTCCACTTTCCTTAAAGGCCAAACGCGTTTTAAGGTCACGGATATCTCTGAAATCGCTTTTTTTCCTTCCCATCTCCCTTTTTTCCCCCATCTCCAATGAGCAGCGCCACTTCCAGAGTTTACAAAATAAATAAATCAAATTAAAAAGTCGTTTCCGTCAAGATTTTTTTCTTTTTTTTCCCCCTTTTTTCTTTCCCCTCCTTCCCATTTCTTTTTTTTTTTCCCCCATCTCCAATGAGCAGCGCCACTTCCAGAGTTTACAAAATAAATAAATCAAATTAAAAAGTCGTTTCCGTCAAGATTTTTTTTTTTCTTTTCTTTCTTTTTTTTTTTTTTTTCTTTTTTCTTTCCCCTCTTTAAAGCTCCCCGGCTCCACACAAGAAGAGAAACCATCAATCTTTTTCCCCCCAAAGACTTTCTGACAGCTCGCCCTGACTCACTCAGCAAAGAAATTTCCCACTTTTTTAACCCAGGGGAAGAATTAAAATCTTTAACCCGCCTCTTTCAAGAGTAAAAACTCCAAATTTCACCGTGGAGAAGGGGAGAAATTAAAAAATTTAATTTTTGGGGGGGATGAAAAAGGAGATTTTTGGGGTTTTGGAGGTTTTTTTTTGCTGGCAATTCCCAGCCGGGAAGGCTCCGATCCCGCAGGGAGAAGCCTGGAAACTTTTGTCACTTCAAACAATCAAAATTCAAAAACACTTCAAAAATCCGCGTGGGTGGGGAGGCTTTGGGAGGGAATAAATCTAAAACTCATTTAGCCAGGGGGGAAAAGCAAATCATTATCATAATTAAAAAAACACCGAGCGCAAAGTGAATTTCCCCGAGGTTTTTGGGGTTTTTTTTTGTGATTTCGCTTATGGGAAACACCAAAAAATTCGGTTTAATCCATTCAGGTGGGTGGATAAAATTGAAATTATTTGGGTTTTGGGGGTTGCTGGAGGGTTTAAAGTGGATTTTTGGGGTTCTCGGGTTTTGTCTGTGGTGGGAATTCCGGGTTTTTGAAGGATGGAGGAGTTGGGATGAAGAGGAAGAATTTGGGATGAGAAATTTTCCCCAGGCAGGAGAAAATAAAAAGAGGGGGGGGGTGAAAAGGGGGAAAAATGAGAAAAGGGGGAATAAAAAGGGGGAAAAATGAGAAAATGGGGAAAAATGAGAAAAGGGGGGAATGAAAAAGGGAAAAAATGAGAATCGGGGGGGAATAAAAAGGGGGAAAATGAGAAAATGGGGATGAAAAGGGGGGAAATTGAGAAAAGGAGGGAATGAAAAAGGGAGGAATGAAAAGAGGGAAAAATTAAAGGAGGGGAAATGAAAAGGGAGGGGGAAAAATGAAAAGAAGGAGGGTGAAAAGAGGGAAAAATGAGAAAAAGAGGGAAAATGAAAAGAGGGAAAAATAGAAATGGGGAAAAAATTAAAAGAGGGAAGAATTGAAGGAGTGGAAAATGAAAAGGGGGAAATGAAAAGGGGGAAAAATGAGAAAAGGAGGGAAGATGAGAAGAGGATTAAAATGGAATTTGGGAAAAATGTGAAGATGGAGAAATGAAAAGAAGGAGGATGAAATGAAGGATGAAAAGGAGGATGAAAAGAGGGAAAAATGAAATGGGGGGAAGAAAAGGAGGATAAAAAGAGGGAAAAATGAAATGGGGGGGAAGAAAAGGAGGATGAAAAGAGGAAAAAATGAAAGGAGGGGAAAAAGAAAAGAGGAAAAATTAAAAAAAAAAAAAAGAAAAAATTAAAAAAACTCTTGCGGGAAACGGGGATTTCTTTTTTCCCACGCATCAAACGGAGGCACAAGGGGGGAAAAATAAATCTCCCAACTCCAGGGGAGAGGTTTCGCATCCTTGGGATAAATTCCCGGAGTTCCCGAAGGAGAGAAAAACCCCAAAATTCCCGCTGGGAACAGCCCGGAGCTGCTGCTTTAAAACCGAGCAGGAAGCGGAGCCCACGGAGGACGCGTCACGGCCGGAATTGGAATTTTTTTTTTTCCCGTTTTCCCTGGTTTTAACCATTTCCTGGGAATCCCTGGCGCAACATGGCGCCCGGGAAAAAAAAAAATAAAGTATTGGGAATGGGAGGGGGAGGAGAGAAATCGCGGCCCTTGTTGTGAGAGTGGGTTTTAATTGTAAATATTAATTAAATCTGGATTAAATCGCACGGCTCGAGGTGGGAATTGTTCCTTGGGATGGGTGGGAAAATTCCCTGGGATGAGTTTTATTGGAGCTCCAAGGTTGGGATTATTTTATTTTAATTTCTTGAATTTATCCTGGCTGGTGGATAAAATGAATGAAGTGGGAAATGTGCAGGAAATAGAAATATGGTGGGTGAATTATAGGGGATAAAAAGGTTAAAAAAAATATAGGGTATGTAGGGTGTAAAATTGAAAAAAAAATATAGGATATAGGGTATAAAATATAAAAATATGTAGGGGATAAAAATAGAAAATAGGAAAGTAGAAAATATAAAAATAGAAAATAGGAAAGTAGAAAATACAAAAATAGAAAATAGAAAAGTAGAAAATATAAAATATACTACAGAAAATATAGGGTATAGAAAATATCCTGTGTAAAATATAGGATATAAATATATATGAAATATATAGTAGATATAAAAATATAAAAGATGTCATATATATAAATGTATAAAATAGAAAATATACTGTATAAGATATAGGATATAGGCTATAAATATATAAATATATCATAGATATAAAAATATAAAATATATATTTTTAAATATTATATATAAAATATATGAGATATTTATATATAATATATAAATATATAATATATTTTTATAAAATATATATCTATAAATACATATTTATATATTATATATATATAAAATATGCAATATATATAAATATATAAAATATATAAACGACATAAAACACAAAATATAAATCCCACTCGCTGCTTCTACAACACCCACCCCCTTTTTTTTTTATTTTTAATTATTTTTGGGGGGTTTTTTGATCCCTTTTTTAGCTTTTCCACCCTTTTCTCGTGGCCGCAATGAAATTCCCAAATCCCCCTCTCCTTCCCCTCCTCCTCCTCCTCATCCCCAGCTTTTCCAAGCCCTTCCCAGCGCCATAAAACTTTTATTGCCCCTCGCTGCTTTAAATGAAGTTTTCTTAGGGCTTCAGAGCATAAAAAGCAAATTATTCACGGCCTTCTCCCGTCTGCTTTCGCTTCTCCCTTTTCACATTTTCTGCTTTTTGGGGTTTTATTTTTCCCCCTTTTTAAATAAATTTTGGGGTGCCCGGGGAGGTGTGGCTGGGTGTTGGTGCTCACGCTCGTATTTTAGAAATAATCCCATTTTTCTCACCAGAACTCCGTTCTTTCAGCCAGAATCCGATTATTTAATTTTCAATTTAATCATATAATAATTATCCATTTCATTCCTCTTCACTTCCCAAGGCCTCGGGATGGAAACTCTGGGGCCGTTTTTCCTTTTATTTTTTATTTTCCTTTTTTTTTTTTCCCCCGCCTCCCTCTCTCCTTGTTTTTATTTATATTTTTTTCCTTTTCCATGATTAATCCCTTTTCCTTTGTTTTCATTCCCTCTCCAATGGCAGCCCAGCCCTGGCTCCACGTGATCCCTCTTTGTGGACTCCCGAATTCCCAGGATTTCACCCCAAACCAGGACTCCTCTCTCAATCCCTTCCTTTACTCCCCATCATCCCATTCCATTTTTTTTTTTTTTAATTTTCACCCCTCAAATCCTTTATAATTTTATTTTTTTTATGGGGGGAGTGGGATAATTCTATTTTTTTCCTTTTCCCACCTCCAAATCCGACGAGGATAGGGACGAGATAAAATCCATAGCAGAAAGTTTATTCAGGAATTGTTCACCAGACAACCCTTGAAGCGAGGAGAGAAAAGAACTACTGTAAGAACAAAGAAAGAGCTCCCAAGAGGAGGGGAGGGAGGGGAGGGATTCGCGATGAAATTCTTCTAATTCAGGACTAAACAATTACAGTCTGGTTCTGCTCTCATGCCTCCAGAACTAATTACATTATTCATAAGTACCGAGGTAACATAAAACTACTGCTTCTCCCTAAATTACAATAAACTAAAATAAGCTCGTGGTACAATGACAAGGGGAGCACAACGTCCTTTTTTTTGAGGGTTTTTTTGGGTTTTTTTTGGGTTTTTTTCCTGCATTTTTTAAAATTTTTTGTTATTTTTTTTAAAGGAAATACTAAAAAAAAAAAGTATCCCTTTGATACTTACTTTTATGTCTTTTTTTTTTTGTTTTTTTTTCTTGTTTCTTTTTTCCCTTGTTTTTCCCTCGTATAAATACATCGTCTCGCGGGGATAAATATTACCAAAAAACCAACCAAAAAAAAAATTAAAAATTAAAAAAAAAAAAGAACCCTTTGGTTCTTTACTTTTTTGTTTTTTTTTCTTGTTTCTTTTTTCCCTTGTTTTTCCCTCGTATAAATACATCGTCTCGCGGGGATAAATATTACCAAAAAACCAACCAAAAAAAAAATTAAAAATTAAAAAAAAAAAAGTAAAATATTTTCAACTGCCTATAACCAATAAATATATCTGAATGTTCACCAGAACACACACCTAACTGAAGGGCGCCTCCACGGAGCTGAGAGCCCTTCAAAGTTGTTGTTTTTTTTTTTTTAATTATTTTTTAATTATTATTATTATTATTATTATTTAATACCCATTATATGTAAACTCTAAGTGCAACAAAGATGTCCAGGCAGGAAAGCATCAACAAATCCCAGGGATCTCCTGGCTTCTGCTTCCGTGGGAGGACATTCCCTCTGTTCAAATATACCCTGTTTTCACGTAAAAGGAGAGGAGGAAAGAAGTTCAGGATTTCTCCAATTTGGGGTTTTTTTTTTCCTGCTAAAACCCTAAAAAAAAAATCCCCCCCCCCCAAAAAAAACCAAAAAATAAAAACCCCTTCCCCAAATTGGAGAAATTGATCCTAGAGCAAGGAAGGGAAATATTCAGACCTGTCAATTCTTTCTTCCTCTCTTTGGAATTCTTGGTTGGGGGGAAAAAAGGGGGGATTTAGGCGTTCCCCCGGAATTTTCCTCGTCCCGTTGTGGTGCTCAGACCTTTTCCATCCCGTTTTTTTTTTTTTTTTTTTGCTTTTTTTTATTTTGCCTTGTTGTTGTTTTGGAGAGGGGGAGCAGGGCCTGGAGGGACGAGCGTGGCTCTCCGGCCTCGGCAGGTGTGGAGATTGGGAGTTTTGGGGGCGATCGGTGGGAAGGGACCCGGTGGGGAATTGGATTTATCCCATTTCCAGTGGGGAACTGGATTTATCCTTTTCCAGTGGGGAAATTGGATTTATCCTTTTTCCAGTGGAGAAAGCGGATTTATCCCATTTCCAGTGGGGAAATTGGATTTATCCCTTTTTTGGTGGGGAAAGTGGATTTATCCTTTTCCGGTGGGGAATTGGATTTATCCCTTTTCCAGTGGGGAAATTGGATTTATCCTTTTTCCAGTGGGGAAAGTGGATTTATCCTTTTCCGGTGGGAAAAGTGGATTTATCCTTTTCCGGTGGGGAATTGGATTTATCCTTTTCTGGTGGGGAATTGGATTTATCCCTTTTCCAGTGGGAAAGGACGAGCCCTCCTCTGAAGGCTGGGAAGGAAAGCACGGTTGGATCTGGAGAAGGACACGGAGGAGGTGGGAGCTTCCCAGTGGATCCCTTTGGGGTTTCGTGGATGCAGAGACCCCGAAATTCGGCTTCTTCTCCTTCCCAGCACCCGGGAACGATCGGTGACCATCCCAACGTGGCTTGGACACCCCATGGGATTCCCACAAAACCACCCCGAGCCCGTTCCCGAAGAAATTCGCATCGAGACCCCCAGGAGGTTTCTCCCTTCCGAAACCACCGCGAACTCTCGCATTTTGTGCTTCGCCAACCCCAAAACCCCGAGCGCGACAACCCCAAAACCTCCGCGGCGAGGCCGGAGAGAAACCCAACGCCGACATCCCTGAAACCCAAACTTCCCCTTGGCTTCCCCCATCCCGACGGCCTCCCCCTCTCACAGGTGGGTGAGCTTGGGCGCCTCTTGGATTCTGCCCTGAGAAGTCGCGTGGTGCGAGGAGAGCTCCGCGTACGCGGCGTGGCTCTCGCACGGTCCGTGGGGCTGGCCCGGCGGCGCCCCACCGTAGTCCACGCCGGCGGCCTGGTGGTGCGGCAGGTGGTTGAGGCCGTAAAGGGACGGGCCGGAGGCGGGCAGAGAATCCACAAAGTTCCCCGCGCCGTACGCGGGGCTGCCCTGCACGCCGGCGGTGCCGTAGGCCACCCCGTTGGCCTGCAGGACGTGCGGCTCGTACTCGGCCGCGCCGGCGGCCCCGGCATATTTCTGCTGGCCGGGGCAAGCCTTGAGGGGCGCTTGGTAGCCGGGGGCAGCCACGGCGTAGGCGTTTTGGTGGGGTTTGCTGAAGGAAGGCGGCGACGGCGCCTCGTAGGCGCCGCTCATGGGGTGCAAGGCGTTGAGGAACCCCGCCGAGGCCTGCATGGGCTGCGGGGGGCTGCCCGCCGGGGAAGGCCCTCCGGAGGAAGAGCCCACGCCTTTGGATTTCTGATCCTTTTTGTACTTCATCCTCCGGTTCTGGAACCAGATCTTGATCTGGCGCTCGCTGAGGTTCAGCAGGTTGGCCATCTCCACGCGCCGCGGCCGGCACAGGTAGCGGTTGAAGTGGAATTCCTTCTCCAGCTCCACCAGCTGAGCGCTGGTGTAGGCCGTGCGCGCCCTCTTGGAGGCCGAGGAGCCCGGGGGGCTTTTCTCGCCGCCGCTGCAGGTTTCTGCCGGGGCCCCCGGAATGAAATAAAAGAGAATTACTTACACGCAGAAATTGAATGCGTCGGTTCTTAATAAATCCTCGCCTTCCTCTCCCCCCACCCCGCCCGCCCCTCCGCATTAGCCTGCACTCCATAATCGTGTCATTTATTAAGAGTTCTGTTCTCCAAAGCTGCCCCTGCTTTATGAAAATTTGATCATGTCATGTAGAAGAGGATTCCAGGGCCATTTATTGAGGGCTCGATTATTTCCAGCGGATAATTTCCCAGAAAATAACGTTTGGCGGGATGGGGTGGGGGGGAGGCGGCCGCTGCCGCGGGGCCAATTAGCGCAGGGCCAATTAACGGGGGGTTGGGAAGGGTTTGGTTTGCACACAGGTGCAGCACCAATATTTGCCTCCGCACCCACCTTTCCCAGAGGTAAACACCATGAATTACGTCCGCGGTGGGTAAAGAGTTCACCACGAGGTTTGTGAGAACGGATTTGCCAAAATTTTGCTAAATCCGGGCTGGATTTTTGGGTTTTATCTGCTTGGAGTGGTGGGACACGTGGAGAAGATGGATGTGGTGCCTCATCTGCTCTCTCTGAGGGGTGGGAAGGCACCGAGCAGAATTTTAGGATTGGGATGAGCCCTTGGGAGCGCATTTTCCCCGTATTTGTGTCCAGCCTGGGCTGGGGACGACGCCCCGGCCGCGTTTCCCTCTGCGGTTGTGTTTGAAATAAACCGGGAGCGGGTGGGCGGTGCCCGGGGCCGGGATCCGCTCTGGAATCTCCCAGGATCACCTGGGATTCCTTCACCTCCCAACAAACCCGCTCTGCCCAGGGACCAAATCCGCTCTGCTTCTGAGACCTCGCGCCGGCATCGGTCAAGGGAAATACCCAGACCCGTCAACTCTTTCTTCCTCTCTGTGGAATTCGAAAAATTGGAATTTGGGCCTCCCCTAAACCCATTCTCCAAGCCTTTGTAATTCTTGGACCTCTCTTTGGAATTTTTTGGGGGAAAAGGGGAATTTGGACTTTTCCTAAACCCATTCTTCCAACCTTTTATGATTCTTAGACGTCTGCCTGGAATTTTGGGCAGGAAAAGTGGAATTTAGACCTTTCCTAAACCCATTCTTCCAACCTTTTATGATTCTTAGACCTCTCTGTGGAATTTTGGGTGGGAAAAGTGGAATTTGGGCCTTCCCTAAACCCATTTCTCCAACCATTTGAGATTCTTAGACCTCTCTGTAGAATTCTGGGGTCAAAGATGGGAATTTAGACCTTCCCTAAACCGATTCCTCCAACCCTTTGCGATCCTCGGGCCTCGTTTATCAATACTTTTCTCCATTTTTAGCCTCGTCCTTTTGGAGCTGGGGAGGGCAGAGCGCGTCACCGAGGCCTGGCGAGCTACCTGCGCTGGGCGAGCCGTTCTTCTGCTTGGAATTCTGCCTCGACTCCTTCATCCAGGGGAAGATCTGCTTGGAGATGCCGGCTCCGAGATTGGCTTTCCCGGCGGCGCTTTTCCCGCCGCCGGCCTGGCCGTTGCCGCCGCCGTTGTTGGCGTTGGGCGAGCCCGGCGTCTCCGGGGCCAAACCGGGCCGCATGCAGCTCCCGTTGAGCTCTTTATTTTTGCCGTGCGGGGCGGCGTTGCCGAGAGACTGCAGGGAGCAGGCGGACCTCTGGAAGTCGTTCTCCATGTGGGAAGCGGCTTGGAAAGGCTGCTGGGCACCCTCGTAGCCGAATCCATTGGCGCCGCCGCCGTAGGAGTAACCCCCGAAGAGCGTGGAGCTGTCGTAGTACGAGGCCTTCTGCATCTTCCGAGAGGGTTTTTTTGGCTACCAGGGTCTTGACACCCCTCTGGCAGAACATTGGCACCCCGAGGCCACGTGACGGCCCCTCTCCAGCTGTCTGGTGGGAGCTGACCTGAAAGGTTAGGAGAAAACACACAATAATAGTGCCCGGCCCAGGAATCCATCTTGGGGCCTGAAAGGCCCGTGACATGAATAGGGGTCCCGCGGAACGGGGGGAACAGATGCCGCCGGCAGATTTCACCCTCCCGAGGCTCCGCCAACGGGGCAGGGGATGATTTGGATGATTTGGAGGAGTTTGGGGGTGGCCGGGATGGGTTTTTTTTACCCCCCCACCTCGGTTTGGCTCCGTGCGTTTTATTTAGGGCGCGTTTATCCCCCCGCGGAAATCCCCGCGGGAGCGAACCGCACACGCGTTTACACACCCGGCCCCGGAGAAAAGCCGAATTGTCGCAAATATCACAGCACAGAGCGCAGAATTGCTGGCCACGAACGCTCAACTCTCGCTATTTCCGTTTAAACCGGCTCCTCACGCCCCCAAAAATCCTTCCACCAGCAGAAATCCCAAGTTTACCGCCAGGGTTGGTTTGGTTTTGAGGCGCCAGCAGCGAATATCCGTGGTTTTAATCCAGGTAACGCCGTCCTGGCACGCTTGGCTCCCTTTTTTTGTTTACGCAGGAACTCTCAGCGCCTCTGGAATTCAGGGCAGAGATTTCCAGCGGATCCGAGCAGGGACAAGAATTCAAGATCGCGCTTCCCCTGCTCGGGGTGTCTCTCTCCCCCTCTCTCTGGTAGCACAGGTTGAATTTAGAAAATAAATTTGTATTTTTTTTTTTATTTTCCCTGCAGGGTTTTGTATTTCTCATCTCAAATCCAGAGCTGCCGCTGGGATGGTGCCGATTCCAAACCCACCGCTGCTGTTATTTTCCTTTTTTTTTTCTCTCTCTCTCTCGGAAAACAAACACTTGACGAGGCCATTTGCTTCTCACTTTCCACCCCTTGGATTTTCCAGCCTTCCTCCCTCCCTCAATCCAAGCTCCAAAAGTCTAAAATAAAAAAAAAACCCATCCCAAAGCTTAAAATCAAAAATTTCTTAAAATGAAACCTCCCCTCTTTTTTTTTTTTCCAATTCTCTCTCTTTTCTCCTTATTTTTCTCCATCTCTTTCCTCTTTCGCTTTCCTCCCAGCGGAAACTTTCTCCTCCCTAAAGGCAGAGTAGAAACACCCCCAAAAAAAACCCAATAAAAGGGTGAAAACTCCTCGGAAATAATCAGAGGGATTTTTTAAAAAGCCAAAGACTCCTCTCCGCAGCCCGGAGCCCGCAAGGAGCGTTTGTTTGGGGATTGATATCCATTGTATATTTAATTGTACCTCTTGTATATTCAATTTTATCTGGGCCTCTTTCATCCTGCAAAGCAAAACAAAACAAACCCCGCGGAGATAAAGCCCAACGCGATATTTTTAAGTGCCGGGGCTTTAACAGAAGCCTCAGCTCGATAATAAATAACATTTTTTTTCCTCCCTTCTTTTCCCGGGCTGCTGTTTTTATGTGGAAAGCTTCGTTCTCTTCACCCCTCAGAGGTGCTCGGGGTTTGTTGTTTTTATTTTTTTAATTTTTTTTTTCCCAATCCTGATGGAAAAATCCTTCCTGCATTCCCAAAATCTTCCTGGGAGCTGCGTTATTGTCTGCGCAGATCCTGGCTGGGAGTTATTCCCCTCCGCCTCCCTGGCCATGATAAATTTGTCTTATTAAAAAGTAGCCTCCGCTCCCCGAGCCGTGAATTAATTAATTAACAAACAGCAGCGCCTTTATTATGAATAGGTTTGGAAATATCTGCCGGGGGGGGGCAGAGGTGGGAATTTCTCCAAGGCCTGGAAAATATTTCTTTTTTTTTTTTTTAAAAAAAAAAGAAAAATAAAAACCCCCAAAAAATCAACAAAACGACCCCAAACCAAGGCTGGGGTGAAAGCAGCTAAAAATAACCACAATGGGGTTTTTTTTTTCTGTATTTTTTTTTGTGTCCTTGTTGTTTTAAACGTCCATAAAATAAATTTACGACCCCCTTCGCCTCGCTCGTGGCTTCCACAGCTTCGCTTTGTACCTCATCTCTCAGCGCCTCACAAATGCCGCTCATTTATCTTCGCCGGGGACGGCCGCAATCCTAATTATTTACTCCAAGGAATTGCTTAGGAAAAAAAAAAAAAGGAAAAAAAAAAAAAAAAATCCCGGGCAGAATAATAAATATTCGATGATCTCCTGTTCCAATTAAAAGCGGGCGGGAGCTGCCCCGGCCCTCTCCGAGTTTCACTTTTGGTTTTTTTCCCCCACAAACTCTTTGCCCGTAACTTTGGAAGGGCAAAATTTGGGGTGTTGGGGGTTTTAAAATAAAAAGGAATGAAATAAAAAACGATAAATTACGGATTGGGGTGTGGGGGGTGGGGGAAAGGTGAGAGAGGGCGGTGGGGAGGATGAGGATGCTCCGGGAGGGGGAAAAAAAAAAATGAGTAGAAAAAGCAGAAATGAAGGGCTCGGGGAGGGGGAAGGAGATAAAAGGAAGGATTCTGCTGGAATCGCGTCCCCTCCATGTTGGAAAATCCGAAATTCCCAACCTGAGAGCGTTCCTGGGGAAAAGCAGCGCCTCTCCCCTTCCCCTCCCCCTCTCCAGCTCCATCTCCCCGAGCCACAGAAGCCCTCGATTAATTGCGATTATTAATAATCCCAAATATCGCAACAATAGGTCGGGAGCTCCCGGCGAGCTCCAACCCCCCAACGCCGTGGATCCGCCTGGAAAAAAAAAAACAACCGAGCACCCCCCCAAATTTCCCTTCCTCCCGCACCCCAAAACAACAAATCCCCACACACACCCACAAAATCGAGAGAAAAAAAAAATTAAAAAAAAAAAAAAAAACAACGCGGGGAGAAGCGGAAAAAAATAAAAATAAAGTATGAAAAAAAAAATTGAAAAAAAAAATAAAAATAAGAGGGCGAGGGCGGCGGAATTAAAACAAATCAAGCAAGCCGGGGGAAGAAGAGGGGTGAGGGCTTGCAAAAGCGGCTCTGCGTGGAAGGAAGCTTAAAGCTTGTGAACTCTTCTTGAACCGAGATTGGAGTCATATGGTCATAAATCATTGGGACATATACTCCGCCATTCACAAAGTGATAGCCTATTTGAGTCCGGCTTACCTTAGTCTCTGACGAGCCAAGCACAGGCAGACATAATATATTTTCACATCCAGCATCCACGCAATCAATAAGCGAGGAGTGACCCCCCTCCCTCCCTCTTCCCCTCCCGTTACTCCCCGCTTTTTTTTTTTTTT
>NW_005087747.1:102243-116227 GCF_000331425.1 Pseudopodoces humilis | reverse complement strand
TTTTTTTTTTTTTTTTTTGGCGAAACGTTTTTTTAGAGGGGGCGTAAAAGCGCTGGGGGAAGGTTAAAAATGTAATTTAAAATATATAAAATATATATATATATATTAAAATATATATAATGATAATCCGGTGTGAGGGCGGGTGGAAAGGATTGTTAAAAATATGAAAAATTTATAGAAATAAATTAAATTTTTAAAAAAAAGGGAATAGAAAGGGGGGGAGGGGGTTCAGCCGGTCGCTTACGGCGGCTCAAATTGTCTCGCTCGTTTTCCTTTCGGGGGTAAAAAAAAAAAAAGAGAAAAGGAAAGCCCCCCAAAAAAATAAATTAAAATAGAAAATAATATTTTTTTTTAAAAAAAAAAATAATAAAAAATCGGGGATGCTTCCCGGCAGGAAGGGGAAGGAAGGGGGGAGGGAAAATAAAAAATCTGGAGGGGTTGGAGGGAGGTTTTTTTTTGAAATGGCCAAAGGCTGAGGGTTCTACTTGGCCTCTGGTACGCGCTGCTCACTGATAACAATGGCCTCTGCTTTAGCAAAGGGGAAGAAGGGAAAGGAGAAGGGAGGGAGGGAGGAAAAGGAAAAGGGAAAAAAAAAAAAAATAAATAAAAAAATAAAATAAATTTAAAAAAAAAAAAATCGGGAAAAAAAGAAAATAATAAAAATAAACCAAACCCAGAAAAGCTGAAACGCAAAACTCAAACCTAAAAACAACCGAATCCCCCCCAAAACAGAAGCGGGATTAAAATCCCCCCCTCGGGGGGGGGGTTTGGGGGGTGGGAGGATGATGAAGGAGGGGGGGGATGAAGGAAAGGGGGGGATGGGAAGCGCGGGGAGGATTTTTTTTCCTCCCCAAAAGGCCGATTTTTGTAATTTTTTTTCCGATTTTGTATTTTTTTTTTTTTGGTATTTTTTGCGCGAGTGGGAAGCGCCGCTAATTGCGGGCGGCAGCGGCGCCCTTTGATCCACGTGATGAACAATTAGGCGTCAATTTATGCAAATGAGCCTTCGCCTTCCTCTTCCCCAGGCTGGGGATGCTCCCCGCGCTCTCCGAGCTGTTCTGGGGACCCCCAAAATTAAAAATAAACCCCAAATCTCGGATTTTTTTTGGGTTTTTTGGGGGGGTTTTGGGTTTTTTGGGGGGGGTTTTTGGGATTTTTTGGGGTTTTTTGGGGTTTTTTGTTTTTTGGGGGATTTTTTTGGTTTTTTTAGTTTTTTTTGGTTTTTTTGGGTTTTTTTGGTGAAGCACCAGCGATGCTCGGAGCGGTTACAACTCGGAGTAACTTCGGCGGAACTTTGGGCCTGGTTTTGCGGGGGTTCAAGGGCTCTCCGGGGAGTTTTGGGGCAATAAAAATAATTATTATTGCTGGTATTAATAACCCGTCACCGCCGGGCCGCTGTCGCCAAGGGAGATTTACGATTTTCGCCTCTCCCGGCAGCAAAAAGAGGCCAAAAAGGGGATTTTAGGGCGGTAAAAACAAAAAAGCAAATGATGAGGAGGGGCCGGAGAGTGGGAGGAAGGCAGGGAGAGGAATTTTAGGTGTCTGCAATTTCTTTTTTTTTCTGGGTTTTTCTTCTTTTTTTTCTCTTTTTTTTGGAAGCGTTACTTTTGTTTCCCATCCCAATTATCGGCCCTCCTTTAATTGTGGGCCTGAAGTGCTGACGGGAGGGGAATTTTGTGGAGAAAAAGGGAAAAGAGGAGCCACAAAAGCTCTTTGGAGTTGCCTTGGGAAGGTTGGACCCTTCCGGGGCTTCCATCGCCTCTTTATTTTTATTTAATTTTTAAATTATTAGAATTTTTTTATTTTTTTTATTTTATTATTTCTGATTGCTGCAACTTCAGGCTGATAACTCTGGGGGGGGTGGGGGGGATAAATTAATAAATTAAAAAAATTAAATAAGTTTTTAAAAAATTTAAAAATAAATAAAAATAAATAAAAAATAACTTTAAAATAAGATTAAAAAATACGATAAAAATAAACAAATAAATAATAATAAATAAATAAATAATAACTAAAACCAGTTAAAAATAAATTAAAAATAAGACAAAAATATAAATAAAAATAAATTAAAAATAAATTAAAAATAAATTAAAATAAATAAATAAAAAATAAGATAAAAATAAATAATAAATTAAAATAAATAAATAAAAATAATTAAAAATTAATTAAAAATTAATAAAAAATTAAGGATGCCCAAGGAAACGTTTGGACTTCTGAGGACTCGCTCAGCCAAGGTTTTCCTGGTGATGGATAAAGTTTTTTCCCAAGGATTCCACTTTTTGTCCTGCCCGCAGCCTCCAGCCCCCAGATGGGACCAGGAAAAGCCGTAATTACCATTTTATTGTGATTTTTTTTTCACCTCCCCACCCCTCTCATCTGGAAAAGAAAAAAAAAAGCCCATAAAATCATAAAAAACTCATTTTTATGAGCTGCTCCGACATCAATCTCCTGCTACGAGACAGCAACCCCGGCGTGGAATTCCCAGGGAGAAAGGGAAAGAGGAAAAAAAACCCATGGTGGACAACTTAAAACTTCTTCAAAACCATCTCAGACAACTTAAAACTTCTTCAAAACCATCTCAGACAACTTAAAACTTCTTCAAAACCATCTCAGGCAACTTAAAAACTTTAAAACCATCTCGGACAATTTAAAACTTCTTTAAAACCATCTCAGACAGCCTCAAAACTTCCTAAAACCATCTTGGACAACTTCAAAACTTCTTTAAAACCATCTTGGATAACTTAAAACCTTCTTAAAAACCATCTTGGACAGCTTAAAACTTCTTTAAAACCATCTTGAACAACTTAGAAACTTCCTAAAAACCATCTTGACAACCTAAAACTTCTTCATAACGATCTCAGACAACTTAAAACTTCTTAAAACTCATCTCGGACAACTTCAGAACTTCCTAAAAACCATCTCGGACAGCCTAAAAACTTCCTAAAAACATCTTGGACAACCTCAAAACTTCTTCAAAACCATCTTGGACAACTTAAAAACTTCTTTAAAACCATCTCAGACAACTTAAAACTTCTTCAAAACACCTCGGACAACTTCAGAACTTCCTAAAAACCATCTTGACAACTTAAAACTTCTTCAAAACCATCTTGGACAACCTCAAAACTTCTTCAAAACCATCTAGGACAACCTCAAAACTTCTTCAAAACCCTCTTGAACAACTTAAAAACTTCCTAAAAACCATCTCCGACTAAAAACTTCTTAAAAACCCTCTCGGGCAACTTCAAAACTTCTTTAAAACCATCTCGGACAACCTCAAAACTTCCTAAAACCATCTCGGACAACTTCAAAACTTCCTAAAAATCATCTCGGGCAATTTAAAACTTCCTAAAAACCATCTCAGACAACTTAAAACTTCCTAAAAACCATCTCGGATAACATAAACTTCTTCAAAACCCTCTCGGACAACTCCCCTCGGGATCCCCGGAGCTCCTCTCGCTCATCCGGAGCTCTTGGACACCCAGAAGCGCCTGGAATCCTGCGAGTGCCTCCTCTGGAGCGCAAAAAATTCCCATTTTAACCTCAACCAGCTGGGAAAAAAACCTCGTCCGTGTGGGAGCGAGCGGAGTTATGTCAGGAATTGTCATTTCTGCTCGGCCTGCAGCTCATTTCTCCTCCACCCGCGGCTCCCTCGGCACCAAATGTGGCGAGCGGGGAGGTTTTTTTTTTTTTTTTCCCTTCAAAGGGAGCGCAGGAATTCCGATCCCAAAGTTATTCCATAAATCCCAGAATTTCCAGGCTCGCCGTGGAGGGGAGGGCTCGGGATCCGCTGCTGCCTTTTGCTCGGTTTGGGGGTGAGGCGGAAAAATTTGAATTTAAATTTAATTTTTGGGGGGGATGGAAAAAGGATCCAAACGCAGCGAGGCTGAGGGGTTTGGAGAGGGGGAACGGCTGAGGAAGGACAGACGGACACGACAGACAAAACTCACCCGGTTCTGCGAGGGCTGCTCCAGCAAATCCCGGCCCCAGGCGGATTTTGGGAGAGGAGAAATGCTGAGGAGGGGGAAAAATGCGAAAAAAAAAACAACAAAACGCAGTGAAAGTTGGGTGAGGACCAGGCGGATTTGGGGATTTTGGGGAAGGAATTGGGGGAAAATGGAATTAAAAACCCCTCTGGGGGTTCCTCCCCAGCCAAAAACTTCCAGGGATGGGAATTGAGGGTTTATTCCCGGAGATTTGGGGCAATCCCAAAATCCCAAAGTCTCTTTCCCGGTGTTTTTTTTTTACCACTTTTCCCCTCTGGAAATTCCCATCCCCCTCCCCGCGGTTTTGGGAAACTTTTCGCGGTTTTGGGGCTCCCCTTGGGGAACTCTGAAGGCGATTCCCAAAATTTGGTCGTGGGGAGGGAATTCTGGCTCAGCCCTGGTGCTCATTTCAGTGTTAAACGACATTAATTACCCGCAGTTAATTAACAGCAATAAAACAGGAGGGGAAAAAATAAAACAGGATTATTTTTTTTTTCCTGGAAAAGCCTGGAAGATGGAGAAAATTTAAATTTTTTCCATTTTTTTTTGGTAATTTCCTGCTTCCCAACGAGGGGGAGGGCGGCGATGTTTTATAGGACGCGAGGATAACGAGGACACGACCCCGATTTGTTCCCAAAATTAACACCCTGGAGCCTCCAAAACACCCCCAAAAAAACCCACCCCGAGATTTATCACCGCAACTCCGCGAGGAGGAGGAGGAGGAGAAAAAAAGGGTTAAAAAAAGCCAAAAAAAAAAAAAAAAAAAAAAGCCAAAAGCCATCTCATTTAAAAATATTTTCGTTTTGGGAAACATTCGGGCCGGCTTTAATAACTCCGTTTCCGTTGTGAATGTTGATGTTATTAATGTGAAATAAAAATGTTCCGCTTGTGACAAAATCCCCGAGTCCATAAATCACCCGCGGATGTTCCCTGACCTTCCCCAGCCTCCGCCTGGAGATTTTTTATTAGGATTATTATTATTATTATTATGGCACGCGCTTTTTTGGAGGTTTTCCATCCCCCCCCCCGCTCAGCTGAGGCAGCTGGAGTTGGGAAAAATGGGAAAAAAATCAAAATAAAAGGGGAAAAAATGATATTTATGAGTTGTGGGTTGGCGATTCACGAGTTCATCCCGCGGAGGGAGAGGGGAAGGGGAAAATGGGGGGAAAAAAAGTGGAGAAAAGAGGGAAAATCGGGATTTTTGGGGTGTGGGGAGGAGGGAAAAGAGAAACAAACGAACAAGGAGCCGGAATAAATAACGGCTGCGGGCGAGGATTTTTGTTGTTTTGTGTTTTTCTTTGTTTTTCTTTGTTTTTCTTTGTTTTTCTTTGTTTTTCCTGGTTTTTCATTTATTCCCTGGATGGAGGGAGGCTTCCCCCACCCCCTCCCCGCGCTCTTTGTTTTGATTTGGGTTTTTTTTCCTCTTTTTTCTATTAATTTTTTCTCTCGGGGGCGGGGCCGGTCCCTCCCCCCTGAGCGGGGGGACCTCCCCCATCTCTCTTTATTTATTATTTTGGTTTTTTTGGCCAAAAAAACCCCAGAATTTTGAATTTTTCCGCCTTTTCGGAAGCCCAGAAAGGATAAAAAAATGAAAATACGCCGGGTTTTCCTGGAGGGATCGGAGTTTTTTCCTCCCCCCGACCTTTGCCGGGAGCAGCGATAAATCCCAGGGTTAATGATCAATCACAGGGAGCGCTGCGGAATCGCTTCCCAAAAAAAAATATATCATTTAAAAAGCCAAAAAAAATCAAAATAAACCCCCCCGGGGTTGATCCTCGCGTGGGGAACCCAAAAATCCCCTCCCGGCTCGGCGAGGGGGAGGGGAGGGGTTTTTTTGGGGGGAGTCCGGGAGATTTTGGGAGAAAAAAGATGGGAATTCCCATCCCCTCTTCCCTTCTCCTCCCCCTCATTCCCGACCCTCCTTTGCTCCCGATCCTTTGGATTTGGGATTTTTCCCCACGTGACCCAACCACGTCAAGCGGATTTTTTTGTTGTTGTTGTTTTTTGCCCATTTTCCCGCGAATCGGGAAACGAGCGGATCCCTCCCGCACATCCCAGGAATTCCCAAAACTTCCCGGGAATTCCAGTTCCCAATTCCCATCCCGGACTTTTTTATTTATTTTTTTTTTTCCCTCCCGGGACTGTTTTGTTGTTTTTTTTTTTTTTTCCTTCTCTTTTATAATTTTTATGATTTATTTTTAACTTTTAATTGACTTCTTTTCCCTTTTTTTTTGTCTTTGCGCCTGGCTGAAAACAAACACGGACGGGGAGAGCGAGAGCGGCGGAAATCCAGGGAAAAATAACGGGATTTGGGATCGGGAAAAAAAACGAAAATAGCTTTTTTTTTTTTTTTCACGGCACTGAGGAGGCGTTTCCCGGTTTTTTCCCATTTTTTTTTAACTCCTCACCTTCCTCCTCCGAAAGATAAAAAAAATCAGGAGGGAAAAGAACAAAAAGCAGAGAGAAAAATGAGGATTCAAAGCTTTTTCTCCTCAAAGCTTTTCCCGGAGCTGCCGCGCGAGCGTTTTGGTGAGGAAAAGGAGGAATTCCGGGAATTTTTCCGTGCGGGGAATCCTCTCCTGAATCCTGGGAATGAGGGAGAAGCCCGAGGAGGCTCCTGGAAAATCCATAAAGATTCCAAAAAAAAAAAAACAAAAAAACTCCCGGAGGAAGAATTTGGGGAATTTGGAAAAGCGACGCGGAAAAATCCGATTTCCCCCTTTTTTTTTTTGGGGTGGTTTCACAGGATTTCTCCTCCCATCTCGGGACATCCCAAAAACACCAAAAAAAGGGTTAAAATCCCATTTTTTTTTTCCCCCCATCCTGGGAATTCTCATCAGCGCATCAAAGAGCTCCCGGTTAATTTTTAATCCCGGGAAATTTGGGAGCGAGGGGAGTTGGAGGGAGCCGAAGGGGTTAAATCCCATCCCTGATTTTCACAGGGATGCGCGGCGGCCTCGGGATAAAATTCCAGCTGGGTTTGGCCAAAATAACATCCAAAATATCCAAAATATATCCCAAAATATCCAAAATATATCCATATATCCCAAAATATCCAAAATATATCCCAAAATATCCAAAATATCCAAAATATATCCCAAAATATTCAAAATATCCAAAATATATCCCAAAATATCCAAAATATCCAAAATATATCCCAAAATATTCAAAATATCCCATCCCCAGCAAGGCCGGGAGAGCCCCCAGAGGGGAAAAAAAACCCAAATAAACTCATTTTTCACTGCTCGACACCAATAAATAAAAAGTTTTCTCAAGAAACTCCCAGCCGGGATCAGATTCCTCACGCCGGGAATAAAATTCGGATTTTTTTTTTTAAAGGAGAGCGGAAGAAACGTCGGTTTAGAAAGGCGGAAAAATCAAAAATAAATCAAAAATAAACCAAAAAAATCGAAAATAAATCAAAAATAAATCAAAAATAAACAAAAAAAGAGAAAATAAATCAAAAATCAATCAAAAATAAACCAAAAAAAATCGAAAATAAATAAAAAATAAATCAAAAATAAACAAAAAAAACGAAAATAAATAAAAAATAAATAAAAAATAAATAAAAAATAAATAAAAAATAAATAAAAATAAATAAAAAATAAAAATAAATAAAAAATAAATAAAAATAAATAAAAATAAATAAGAATCAAAAATAAATCAAAAATAAATCAAAAATAAATCAAAAATAAATCAAAAATAAACCAAAAAAATCGAAAATAAATCAAAAATAAATCAAATCGATAAATCGAACATGTAAAACAAAATCAAATATAAATCAAACATAAATCAAGCATTAAAAAAATCAAATAGAAATGAAATAAATCCACATCCCCTCCCGAAAATTCTGCTGTCCCGAAGAGCAGGAGCAGCACGGAACCCATGGGGTTAAAGAGCACAAAATGTTCATTAATATCAATTTACTGCAGCGAAAACTTCGGGTTTTTCATGAAGTTGGTGATTTATGATAAAATCAATTAAATTACGGCCACTCAGGGGCTGCGGTTTCTGCTCGGATTTCGTTGGGCAGAGGATGGAGAGCTCGGTTCAACAGTGAAATAAAATGAAGTTATCAAATGAAATTATAAAATTATGAAATGAAATAATAACAAAATAAAATAAGAGAAAATAAGAGAAAATAATAGAAAATAAAATAGAAAATAAGAGAAAATAAGAGAAAATAAAATAATAGAAAATATAATAATAGAAAATATAATATAATAAAATAAAATAAAATTATAGAAAATAATAGAAAATAAAATAGAAAATATAATAAAATAAAATAAAATAAAGTAAAATAAAATAAAATAAAATAAAATAATATAAAATAAAATATAATAAAATAAAATATAATAAAATAAAGTAAACTAAAATAAAATAAAATAAAATAAAATAAAATAAAATAAAATAAAATAAAATAAAATAAAATAAAATAAATCCGAGCCCAAAACTTCCCCTCTTTTCCCGATGTTTGAGGAGATTTTTGGAGCTGGAAGCTCCTCCTGAGCTTTTCTCTCGCTCCGGAGGGAGGAGAGGGGACAGCACAAAGAAATTTCAATTTACAACCGAATTTTTCCGCTTTAATTCTATTTTTTGGGTTTTTTTTTTTTCCCCTTCCCCCTCCCTCCACACAAAGGATTTTCCTGTCGCGTTTAAAACTTCTGGGGGAGGGGGAAACGGGAATTTTTCCTTCCCTGGGACAGAAATTTTGAGCGCAAATCCAAAGAATTAAAAAAAAAAAACCCACCCGAAATTCCCACGCCCTCCCTTCCAAACCCGGCATTTCCCGCATCCCTCCAAACCAAACAATTCCCAAAAATCTCATTTTTCCCCCCCAAAAAAAGCCGAGTCTGGAGTTCCCTGGAGTTCCCCTGGGGAAGGAGAAGCAGCTGGAGCATCCAGATGTTCCGGGGCCACATCTGGGGAGGGAAAAGTCGGGACAGCGCAGAGTTTTGGGAACTTCACCCTTTTTTCTCCCTATTTTCCTTTTTTTTTTTTCGGATTTAATTAGAATTCCCTCCGAGTAAACAACGACAAAAAAAAAAAACCTCGCTGGGGCCATAAATCACCTTTTCCCAACTCTTTTTTTTTGTTTTGTTTTGTTTTGTTTCTTTTTTTTCAAACCACACAGAAGGTGAGAAATCTTTTAACAAATGCGTTCCGGGAAGGGGGAAAAAAACCCCAAAAAACCCCCAAAAAATTGGTGAGGGGAGAGAAAAAAACCCAAAAAAACCCCGGAGTTTGGGAAAAAAACGATTCTGGATAATTTTTTTTCTCCTTTTCAGCTCCCCCGATTAATTTGAGGCAGCTCCGGCTCCTGGTGAAGCCTCATCAAAGCTTTTGGAGCAATTAATTCCAGCTCGCGGCCCCTTATTTAATTGATTTAATTGATTTATTTGATTTTTATTTTGATTTTTTGGGAACTTCTTACCTGCGAGACTCCAGAACTCCAAGGAGAAGGAGGAAAAAGCCGGCTCGGGGCGCTGAGGATTCGTCACTGGAGCAGGAAAATTAAGAAGAAACTACTTTATTTCACCCCCAGCTGGGTCTCGGTGGGATTGGGAGAATTTATTTAATTTATTTTGGTTTTTTCCCCCTTCTTCAAAGACGGTTTGAATTATTATTTTTTAATTTTTTAGGGTTTTTTTTGGGGGGAGGTGGGACGCGTTGGTTTCAGAACAGAAAGGAGTGGAGGTGGAGGGGAAAAAATTAGAAATTGGGGCAAAAATATTAAAAAAAAAATGGAAAGGATGGAAAGGATGGAAAGGATGGAAAGGATGGAAAGGATGGAAAGGATGGAAAGGATGAGGATCCCTCCTGGAGAACCAGCGAGCCAGGAGGGATGAGGGGAGCGAGCAAGGCTTCTGCTCTGGAAAAAATAAAACCAAAAAAACTGGGAAAAACTCCCAAAAAAAGGTAAAAAAACTCCCAAAAAACGGGAAAAAAACTCCCAAAAAAATGGGAAAAACTCCCAAAAATCCCTCCCCCAGTCCCGAATCCCCGGGATCTGTCGGGAAAAGCTGTTTCTCTTTATGAAGACTTCAAATGTTGCGAGAGGTTTGAAACAGAGAGTGACAAGGGGGTGCTGCAGAGAGGGGGAACCAAACGGGTTCTGCTTCCCCGAGCCAGTAGGAACCGGCCAGAGCTCGGTGTCAGGGCCGGGAATTGATTCCAGATGTCTCATCCCGGGAAAAAAACGGGGAAAAAAAAACCCCAGAGGAGAGCGAGAAAGTCGGGGAAGGAAAAGGAGAGAGAAGGGGAGGGAGGGAATGAAAGTTGTTCCAAACGCAGAGAGGATTTTTGGGTTCTTTCATCTCCCCCCATCCCCGCCCTTGGAGGGGAATCCCGGCCTTAAATCTCGCCCTTTTCCAGGGATTTTGGGGCTTTTTGGAGAGGTCCCGGTAGCCACAAAAAAAAAAAAAGATCGCGGGGTTTATTTTTAGCCTGGAGCTGAGCTAGGAGAGGGGAGAGGGAATTCCATCCCCAAAAACCTGCTGGGGGTTTTTGGGAAAAGCCTCCTCATCCTAAATAATAAAAATAATAATATTAATAATAAAAAAATAAAAAACCCAAAGCCGGCAGGTGATGGGATGGGAATTCCCAGTGGGAGAGGGGTTGGATCCCTGTTCCCCCCATCCCGCAGGCCGCGGATTCCCATTCCCGGCGGAATTCCAGAGGGGACAATTCCAGCCGGAGTTTCTCTCAGGCTTCTCCCCCGAGCTCCCGGTGGCGCTGCCAATAAAACCCTGACGGATTTCTCATCCAAAAGGAGACGCGAGGGTTTCTCCTTAACCCCTCCCCTCCTATCTACGCTAAAAAACAAAGAAGGGAAAAGGAAAAAAAAACTCAAAAAACCCCCAAAAAATAACCCCCAAAAAAGAGCAAAAAAAAAAACCAAAAAGGGAAAAAGAAAAAACAAAAAAAGAGGGAAAAAAACAAAAAAAAGAGAAAAAAACTCAAAAAAGGGAGAAAAAACCCCCCAAAAATAAGGAAAAAAAAAAAAAGAGGAAAAAAAACACCCCCAAAAAAGTCAAATCGCCACCATCGCTTCTGATTTATTGCCCCGCTTTTCATCTCGGGATGCTGCGAGCAGGGAAGTGTTGAAACGCCCTTGTTGCCTTTTATTTCTTTCGTGTCCCCCTCCTTTCCCTCCTCCCCGCAAAAAAAAAAAAAAAAGAAAAAGGAGAAAACTTCAAAGAAAACTCTCCGCGCTCCCAAACTTTTCCCTGTTTGGCTGCGAAGCCTCGGAACTTTTTTTCCCTTTTGTCTCGGCCGCCTGCGACTCGGGTTTTAAAAATTAAAATGAGAATGAAGCGGCTCTCCCGAGCCTGGTGGGACAGGGCTGATCGCGGCTCTGGTGATGCTCAGAGCTCTCAAAACACATAAAACACATTAAAAATAAAAAAATAGGAGAACCTAAACCTCAAACCTCCGCGTTATCCTTTAATTTTTATAAATTATTTTTTTTTTTAATATTTTTTTTTTCCCCGCGCCTCCGCCAGGCTTTGATGTGAAATAACTCTCCCCTGCCGCCCGCAATAAATTCTGAATTAAGGTGCTGTTGACTCATATTTACGGCGTTAATCGCTTCCTCTCCGGGAAAAAAAATCGGGAGGGGAAAGGGGAGGGAGGTTTCTTTTGGGAGCGGGACCTTCGCAGGAGATGACAGCCGAGGAGAAAGGGCTGATTGCCCAGAAATCAATGAAATTCCGCTCGCTCGAGCCACTTGAAATAGCCAATTATCCCCCAGCCCGAGCCTCCCGGGTGTTTTATCCGCCGTGTGAGGCTGCGAGGGGGAAAAAAACCTCGTTTTTAGTGAGTTTATCAAGAAACGGGGATTTAAAAATAGGGAGGGAGGTGCTGGGGGATGTGGGGAAGGGGAGAAGATGCTGAGAGGGGAGCGGAGCTGCTGGGCCCGGCTTCTCTCGGCAGATCTGAGCCAAATTTTTTCTCCTGTCCCTGGAAAATTTGGGATTTTGGAGCTGGTGGGAAGCGGGGATGAGCCCTGAGGGTCTGAGGAACAATCAGGAGCTGCGGGGGGAGCGAGGATCTCCCCAAAAAATTCTTCTTGGGGAGGTTTTGTGGGGGCCCTTCCCGGCCCTGAGCCCGTCCCGGAGGAGCGGGAGAGGGGGGCTCTGACTTCTGCAGCCTCAGATGGGGCTGGGGTCCCACCCTGGGGCTGGGGTCCCACCCTGGGGCTGGGTCCTGTTCTGGGGCTGGGTCCTGTTCTGGGGCTGGGGTCCCCTCCCCATTCTGAATCTGGGGTCCTCTCCCAGCTCTGGGTCCTGTTCTGGGTCTGGGGTCCTCTCCTGGCTCTGGATCTGGGGTCCCCTCCCCATTCTGGGTCTGGGGTCCCACCCAGGCTCTGGGGTCCCATCCTGGGTCTGGGGTCCTCTCCCTGCTCTGGCTCCTGTTTTGGGTCTGGGGTCCTCTCCTGGTTCTGGGTCTGGGGTCCTCTCCCGGTTCTGGGTCTGGGGTTCCCTCCCGGTTCTGGGTCTGGGGTCCTCTCCCGGCTCTGGCTCCTGTTTTGGGTCTGGGGTCCCCTCCTGGTTCTGGGGTTCCCTCCCGGTTCTGGGTCTGGGGTTCCCTGCCGGTTCTGGGTCTGGGGTCCCCTCCCGGCTCTGGCTCCTGTTTTGGGTCTGGGGTCTCCCCAAGGCTCCGGACCTCTCCCCGCAGAACTCCCGGGGCTGTTCCGGGGCTCTCCCGGCTCCCGCTGGGAATGTTCGGATCCCACCCGGGGCTGCCCTGGGATCATTTTGGGGTCCGGAGCCCCCCGGAGCTCCCGGGCTCCCTTCGGGGCAGGGTCTGGGGGCCGGCAACCCCCGGCCTCGCACAAAGGGATTTATTAAACCCTTTATAAATAAAATAAATCAATTAAATAAATTAAATTAAATCCCGAGACTGATTTAAAGGGGGGGGGGCTCTGGGCTGGGTCCCCCCCATCAGAGACCCCATTTCTCAGAGAGGAATTTAAAATTAAATATAATATAATAAATAAATAATCAGAAATATAGATTTATATACTTATATATATATTTATATACTTATATATATAAATACATATATTTAATAAATAAATAAAATTATATATATTTATATACTTATATATTTTTTATATTTTATGTACTTATATATAGATTTATATATTTATATACTTATATATATTATATACTTATATATAAATATATTTAACAAAGAAATATATATTTATATTTATATACTGATATATATTTTATATACTTGTATATATAAATATACATATATTTAACAAACAAAGAAATATATATATTTATATTTATATACTTATATATACTTATATATACTTATATATACTTATATATATTTATATATACTTATATACTTATATATATTTATATATACTTATATATTTTTCTGTCCTTATATATATAAATAAAAATCTATTTAATAAAAATAACTTTTTAAAATTAAACAAAATAAAATTAAAAAAAAGGGGGGGGAAATGGGGAGGGGGTCCTGCACCCACTGCGAGCCGACAACTTCAATTACCCCGAGGCTTTGACAGAGAGCGATTCCGCATTTCTGCCTCGCTCCCCGTCCCTGGACGTCCCTGAATTTTTAATGAAATCACCCGAATTCCCCTAATTCCGCTCCACAAAGGTTTATTCTGGCAGGCAGAGCTCGATTTCCCCGGCCGGGCTGGGAGGGGAGGGAGGGGGGAGGAAAATCGCGGTGAATTCTCAGCCGAGGATCCGCTGCCAGCGTTTAATCTTTGCTCCCGTTGTCAGTTTTATTGACTCCCCGCGTGTCGGAGCTTGTAAAATATTTAAATAAAAAAAAAAAATACCCAAAACAGCGGAAGCGCCGCGTGAGCTCCGGGTTCCTCCTCTCGCCTTTCAACGCGACCGCCCGGAGAGGGTTTGGGGCAGAATTGGGCAGATTCGGGGCAAAATTGGGGCAGAATTGGGGCAGATTTGGGGCAGTTTTGGGCAGATTTGGGGCAGAATTGGGGCAGAATT
>NW_005087747.1:60607-70903 GCF_000331425.1 Pseudopodoces humilis | reverse complement strand
CCCCCCCCCCCCCCCCCCCCCATCGGAAAGGCGACAAAAAAACACAGAATAATTAGGATTTGAGGTAAAAAATGGGGTTTTTTTCCAAGGGGGTGGCGGCCGTGGGGGGATCTCGGGGGCTGCGAGCCCCCCGCCCCATCCAGCGCAGCTGAGCCGCGACCCCCCCCGAGAGGGGGCTGGGGGTGATGCGGGAGGAGGTGGCAGAGATGGATTGGGCTGCTCGGGGATCGATAAGAAATTCATCAGCTAATTCGGGGTACCCGAGCTCCGAAAATCCCATTTTGGGCCGGCCCGGAGCGCTTTTCCCACGCCGGGAAAAGGAGCCCCGGTCCTCCGAGCCCCAACTCCGGGACTTGATGAGCAATTACAAAAGCCAATTAAACCGAGTCCTAATGCATCTTCCCCTCGCCCCTCTCGAAATAAAGACGCTTTAAAAGCCACCGCGACCCGGCAGCCTTTGAAAAGCCACCCCCAATTCCCCGAGCCAGACCCCAAACTCTCCGCGGGGAGGAAAGCGCTCGTATCATCAATAATAATAATAATAATAATATATATTAATATTTTTTGGGGTTGTTTTTGTTTTAATCGATGTCGAGACCTCACAAATGAAAAATTTGCCGTCCCCGCTCCCAAAATCGCGGCGATATCGCGACTCCCCCCTCCCCAAACCCCCCTTGGCAGCCTCGGGTTTATCTCGGAGCGATGATAAAGTTTTATCGCGGAGTTGAGCTGAGGTCAAACCCCAAGGATTCCTTTGGAGCCCTAACGCGGTTTTCTGGTTAAACCCTTTAATTTTGGGGTTTTATTATTATTTTTTGGATTTTTTTGGGTTTTTTTTTGGGGGGGGGGGGGGGTTTATGGCTTCTGGGTTTGTAGTGTTTGTGTCAACTACATATTCCCCTAGATACGAATTTGTGACCCAACTTCCTTTACACAAATTCGGATCTACAGGGTACATATAGAAGACAGATGCGTCCTCCTCGGTCACAGATCTTCTCCTACCGCCACAATTCTCTTCTGGGGCAAACTTTTGGGGTTTTGGGAAATCGGGGGTGGATTTCCGATTGGAAATATTGGAATATTCGCTTGGGAGGAGGGAAGGTGATGGATTAAAGCAGCGAGGCTGGAGAGGAAACTCGGGATTTTTCCCACCTTTCTCTCCACAGCTTGGACTTTAATTTGGGGTTAAAAACCCCAAAAACATCGGTTCTAGGGATGAGGGCGGAGGTGCAGGGGAGCAAAGAGACGCGAAGGCAAAAATCCGCCTTTTAAAAGAGAAATCCCCCGAGCTCCGTCCCCACCCCGCCCTGAAAGGCTCGTCACGATTTTCTGATGGGCAGAGCAAAGATTTCATCCTGGTTTCGTTCTTGGAGGTCACCCCAGGTTTGGGTTTAGCCGCGAGCGTGTGGGTAAAGGATAAAAAAAGATTGGGGGGAAAAATGAGGAAAAAAGGAAAAAAAAAAGGGGGAAAGAAAAAAGAAGGAAAAAGAAAAAAAAGGGGGGAAAAGGGGGGAAAAAGGGGGAAAAAAGGGGAAAAAGGGAAAAAGAAAAAAGGGGAAAAAAGGGAAAAGAAAAAAAAAAGGGAGAAATAAAAAGAAGAGGAAGAAACAGATGAAAAGAAATCCAGAATGTAAAGGCAGATGGGACGACAGGTTTTTTTTTAATGGCAGGCAATTCTTTTTTACAACCCGAGAAAAAGATCAAAGGCGTTTCATTTCCGAAAAAAAAAAAGAAAAAAAAAAAAAAGGGGATATAAAGCAATAAAATATTCATACTGTCTAGGTAATGAACCTTCATTCGGAACTAATGAGGGTAGCATCATGTTGAGATTTCGTTTAAAATTACAGTTGCCCAAGAGATTAAAAGTAGAGCAGCGACCTCGCTTCTTTTCTTTTTTTTTTTTCTTATTTTTTTCCACTTCTCTCTCTCTCTCTTTTTTTTTTTTTCTGTATTTCAAAAGGCGGAACATTTTCAGGTCAAGTATCTCCCGAATTAATTGCATTTAAATGCCGCAGACGAGAGGGCATCAGGGAAAAGCTGATTTTTCCCCTCTCACATTAAAATTCCTGTCCGTATAATCAGCAGATTCCACCGACTCCCGCATTTCCCTTCCCATTTAAATTAAAAAAAATAATAAAATGAGAGAATAAAATCCCCGAATTCTCCCCGTTCTCCGCGCCACGGAATTTTTCAGGTATTTTTTAAGGTGAATAAATCGATTTGCCTGCTGAAAGCTCCCAGATAAATCCAGAATAACCAAGCAGCGCTTTAAGAAAATAAACCAAAAATAGATTAAAAAAACCCCAAATCGTTTCACAGACGCAATTTAAAATAAAAACCCGAAAATAAACGTAATAAATTAAAAAAAAAAATAATAAATTTAAAATAAATTTCCAACAGAAGCAACGAAATCTTTTGGCACCGAGCAGAATTTCCCACCTCCGGCCGCCAGCAGCGCTCAGAATTCACCTTTTCCTCTAAAACCTGCCTTAAAAATGAGGAGCCAAACCTGATCTTGCTCCTCCAACGTGGAAATGCCATAAAATAACAGAACCAATCCCACCAGAGCTCCTTGGATTTTTATTTCTTTTTTTGTTTGTTTGTTTTATCCTCCTTTTCCTTCTCTCTCTCTTACATTTTATCCCTCCTTCCCCCTTCTCCTCAGTGATTTATTTTATTCCGTTTTCTCCCACCCCAGCACGAGAAACATCCAGGCCTTAATTCCCGATTTTTAACCCCTTCCCACGTCTCTTTAAAAAAAAAAAAAAAAAATAGGGAAGAAAATCCGATTATTTTTCCTCTCCACGCCGGGTTTTGCCGAGCAGCACCCCTAGCGTCACCCAAAACTCCTTTTTTCCCCCCTCTCACCACCACACCTCCAACAAATCTCCCCTTCCCACCCCAAATTTCCAATCCCGGAATCCCTCGGAACTTCCAAACGGAGAAATTTTGGGATTTTTTGGGGTTTAATTCCATTTTTTCCCCCCATTTCCAAACCGCCTCAGGCAAGGTAGAGGTGGGACAACCCCGATTTTGGATTTTTTTGGGGGGTTTGTTTTAAACCCAGGGGAGCCCCAAATTTTTCTCGGTTCTGGGGGGGGTCTCCCAGCGCCCCCCACCCCAAAAAAAAAGAGGTTTCGGGGTCCCCCCAGGTGCGGCGCCCGCAGCGGTTCCTACCTTGGCACGACGAGGTTCCTTTTCCTCCCAGAAATTCCCCCAGGGATATTTTTTTTTTTTTTAAGGCTCTCCCTCAAAACTCGGAGAGATTTTGGAGGCGGAATCCTAAAAAAAAAAAAAAACCACCCCCCCAAAAAAAAAAAAAATCCCAAATCTCCCCTCATCGCCCCCTCCCCTCTCCATCTCCGCTTTTTTGCAGCGCGATTAATTCTGTTTTAAAACAAAAAATAAACCTTCCTTATCCTCACTTTCTCTCTTTTTTTTCTTCCTTTTCCCCTTCCTATTTTTGATTTTTTGAAATTTTTTTTTTTTTTTTTGCTGCTGGTGGGTATTTATTATTATAATTATTATTGTTATTATTAATATTATTTTTTTTTTAAATTTTGGGTGGGGGTCTGCCTCGCTCCCCCTCCCCCTCCAGACCCCCCCATTGTCCCCGGAGGGGAGCGGAACCGCTGCCGGCAGCTCCGGGAGGCCCTTCTGAGCATTTTGGGGTGGGAAACCCGCAAGTTTTGGTATTAATCTCATAGTTTGTCAGTCTTTGTTAAACAGCGAGGCGTGTCCGCCCAGAGCCGCGCTGACCCGCGCTTCACCCCCAATTTTTAGACCTTTTATTTATTTTTTTTCCCTTTTTTTCCCTCATTTTCCGCCCGCCCCGAGCTGTTTTCCCCCCTTTTTTTTATTTTTATTTAATTCTCTTTTTCTCTCTTTTTTTCTCTCAGAAGCGGAAAAGCTTTGGGGTTGATTTTGATTTTTTATTTTTATTTTTATTTTTATTTTTATTTTTATTTTTATTTTTATTTTTATTTTTATTTTTATTTTTAATTTCAATTTTAATTTTAATTTTAATTTTAATTTTATTTTTATTTTTATTTTAATTTCCATTTTCATTTTCATTTTCATTTCCATTTCCATTTTCATTTTCATTTTCATTTTCATTTTTATTTATTTTTATTTATTTTCTCATTCTCATTCTCATTTTCATTTTCATTTTTGGGGATTTCTCCCACCGAGCGCTGGAGGGTCCGAGGGATTTTCTTCAGGGCAGAACTTTTTAATTAATAAATAAAAAACCGCGAGCGGCGCCTCTGAGGTTGATAAAGGCGGGGAAGGAGAGGTGGGAAAGAACCCACACCTGCTTTTTCCAGGGGGAAAATTCAGATTTAAACCCCTCCCTCCGCCCCCAAATCCGCTTTAAATTCATAATAACGCTCAAAAAAATTTAAAAAATTGGGATATTTGTGTGAATCCACACCCCAGTCCTCTTTAAATTCATAATAACGCTCAAAAAAAATTTAAAAAATTGGGATATTTGTGTGAATCCACACCCCAGTCCTCTTTAAATTCATAATAACGCTCAAAAAAAATTTAAAAAATTGGGATATTTGTTTGAACCCACCCCCAAATCCGCTTTAAATTCGTAATAACGCTCTAAAAAAGTTAAAATTTGGGATATTTGGGTGAGTTGAGCCCGTTTGGCACCGAGGAGCTCCCGGCTCCTCATCCCTGCGGGAATTCCCTTTTCACCCCCTCGGTTTTTACCACCAGCTCCGACACGGCCATAAATCGGAGACTGGGGGAGTAAATCGCGATTAAAAACTGTATTCAATCTATTGTCCGGCGAGAGAATAAAAAAAAACCCCAAAAACTCAATAATAGAGGGGGAAAAATTAAAAAAAAACAGCAAAAAAAACCTCAGTTATAGAGGGAAAAAATAAGAAAAAAATCCCCAAAAAACTCAATTATAGAGGGGAAAAAATAAGAAAAAAAATCCAAAAAAACTTAATTACAGACGGGAAAAAATTAAAAATAAAAAAACCTAAAAAACTCAATTATAGAGGGGAAAAAATAAAAAAAACCCAAAAAACTCAATAATAAATGGGAAAAATATTTTAAAAAGCCCAAAAAAATCCCGTCAATTATAGAGCAGGAAAAATTCTTTAAAAAAACTAAAAAAACTCAGTTATACAGGGGAAAAAAAATTTAAAAAAACCTTAAAAACCTCAATTATAGAGCGGAAAAAAAATTTTAAAAAACTAAAAAAACTCAGTTATAGAGGGGAAAAAAATTTAAAAAAAACCTAAAAAACCTCAATTATAGAGGGGAAAAATTTTTTTAAAAAAAACCTAAAAAACCTCTATTATAGAGGGGAAAAAATTTTCTAAAAAACTCAATTACAGAGGGGGAAAAATTTAAAAAAAAACCCAAAAAAACACCCCAACCCCGAAGGAGTTCGCAGCTGCCGAGCTCAGACTCGGGAGATAAATCAGAAATATCCTTGAAAATGATACCTTTAATTTCCTCTGCCCTCCCCTCCCTTCCCCTCCCCTCCCTAAATTGAAATTTAAACGCTGCCAAGGGTGGGGGGAGCGAACATTAGAAAGGGGAAAAAAAAAACCTCGGGAGGCGCCCGTTGTATCCCTCTGTATATACATCTATTTAATTTCATTTTTGGGGTTATTTTTATTGCCGCCAAATGATACCTGCTGGCTTTAATATCCCGAAAACAAATGGGTTTTATTATCCATTACCTGTGTCCATAAAAAGCCGGGGTAGAAATGAGTGTTGGCCTGAGATAAGTGGAATAATTACAAGGGAGAGGAGATGGATCGGCCGAGCCTGGGCTAAACGGGAGCTCTTATCCAGCGATATTTTATAAATACCAAGCAAATTCACGGCAATTAATTAAAGCCGGGCCTTATCAGGCGAAACAAAACGCTCCGAGATGCTCCTGGATTTTCACCGCGAATCCAATGGGTTTTCCAGAGCGCCTTTCCCAGGGTTCTAATATTCCGATTTTTTCTCCTCTCTCTCTCTCTCTTTCCCCCGAGGGAAAAAAAAAAATTGAGTTTCGTTAGGAGTATTTAGTCCTTGGAAATGTTTGAAAAGCCGGGAGAGGGGAGGAAATAACAAAAAATTAAAAATTAAAAATAATAAAAATAAAGCGGGAGAGGAGAGAAAATTCCCAGTGATTTTTTTATTATTTTTTTTTTATATTCTTTCTTTTTTAATCCCCTTTTTTTTCCAGGAGAGTTCGCCTCGCTCCGAGTGTTTGCTTAAGGAGCGATCGAAAAGATCTTCCCCCGCTCCCAGTGCAAATAATATTTAAGAGTTTGGAGGGTTTCGAAGTCTGGCAGCGCAGAAATAACTTTGGGACGCCAAGGGAAATATTTATTATATCAGTTCATTAAACTGTTGCAGCGAGCCAGGAATAAAAACGCATTTTCAGCCCAATTCCGGCTGCAAAATCAAATAATAAACCCGGCTCCTTTAACCCGAGCCAAGCGGGCACTTCAAAACGCCTTTAAATTCATATATTGAATTTTTTCAAGCCCTCAGCCCGCGGTTTTCGCCCATAAATCACCGCTCCAGGTTTCCCACCGTTGAGGTGGGAACCAGAATAAATCGCGGAGGGTTTTGTTTTTTTTTTTTTTTTGCCTCGCAGTTCTTTTTTTGGATCTCTTTTTGCATTTTAAAATCCGTTCTGGGCCCCGGCGCCTCTCCAAAGGCTTTGGAAGCGTTTCCAAGCCAAGATGTTCCAACAGATTTTCACCGACCGTGGCCGCCTTTTTAATTTCTTTTTTTTTTTTTTTTTTCCTGGATAATTTAAACCCTCTCCAAACAAAATTGACGCCGGAATGAAAATTATTTTTTAACTGCTCGCGTTAATATCCTAGAGGGAGCTGGGCGTAATTGGATTTAATAAATGCATTTCCCTCAGATTCTGCTCCTTTCCAGCCCAAACTGCGTTTCGGGGCTTATCTCAAAAAAAACAATATTCAGCTTTTCCTCGCGGGAGAGGACTTGGATTTTCCGCCCCGAATTTCGCATCTTTTATTCTCTAATTTTATTTCTATTTTTCTTTTTTTTTTATATTATAATCATTAATATTTTTATTAGTATCTTAATTTTCGCGGCCGAAAATCCTTCCCACCTCTCCATCCCCTTCTCCCCTCCTCTCCCAGATTTTTCCTCCCCCCTCTCCTCTTTTTTTTTTTCGCTCTCTCTCCATTTTTTTTTCCCCTTTTCCCATCGCTCTAGCAGGGTTGTACACAACACCGAGTCACGCACAGCCTAAACTTTTGACCCTCAACTTTTTGACCCCTCGAGCTATAATGCTGTACTAACAAGCCCCCCAAGACCGCAGTTGCCGTCTGCAGCTCCAGAAACCAGCGCGGCGCTGCTTCGTTGCTTTTTATTTTCCAAAAGGCAAGGAAAAAAAAAAAGGCAAAAAAAAAAAAGGGAAAATAATGTTCTTTTCCTCGCCTTTTTTTTTTTTTTTTTTTATTATCCTTAGCGGAGAACAAAAAAAAAAAAATAAATCAGAGGTTTTTATTTAATCACAAAAATCAGAGGTTTTTTTATCTAACTACAGAAATCAGAGTTTTTTATCTATCCACAGAAATCAGAGTTTTTTATCTATCCACAGAAATCAGAGTTTTTTATCTAATCCACAGAAATCAGAGTTTTTTATTTAACTACAAAAATCAGAGTTTTTTATAAAACTACAGAAATCAGATTTTTTTATTTAACTACAGAAATCAGAGTTTTTTAATCTAATCCACAGAAATCAGAGTTTTTTATTTAACTACAGAAATCAGAGTTTTTTAATCTAATCCACAGAAATCAGTTTTTTATCTAATCACAAAAATCAGAGTCTTTTTATCTAACTACAAAAAATCAGAGTTTTCTATCTATCCACAGAAATCAGAGTTTTTTATCTAATCACAAAAATCAGAGTCTTTTTATCTATCCACAAAAATCAGATTTTTTATCTCCACCTCTCTCTCCGATCTCTGCTTTTATTTTTCTCTCCCTTTCCGCTTTTTAAATTTGAAATATCCGAGGGGTGGGGAGGGGGGAAAAAAAGAAATCCCGTAAGGTTTCAGGGCGTTATTTGCATTTTTCGGGGATCTGGGGGAGCGCGATGGGGTTTTTTGGAGGGGATGGAGAGGTTCGGGGCTGGGTTTGGGAGGGTTCGGGGGGTCCTGCCGGGGGTCGCGGGGTTGTGGGGCCGCTCTGGCCCCGCTGGACGTGAACTTGGTGTGAAGCGAGCTCTGCTGGCTGCTCGGGGATGTTACAGGCGATCCCCCCATCCCGGCGAGAAACCCCACCGAGAAACCCCACCGATAAAAACCCCACCTAAAAACCCCACCGATAAAAACCCCACTGAAAACCCCACAGATAAAAACCCCACTGAAAACCCCACAGATAAAAACCCCACAGATAAAAACCCCACTGAAAACCCCACTGAAAAATCTCACAGATAAAAACCCCACAGATAAAAACCCCACAGATAAAAACCCCACAGATAAAAACTCCACAGATAAAAACCCCACTGAAAACCCCACTGAAAATCCCACAGATAAAAACCCCACAGATAAAAACCCCACAGATAAAAACCCCACAGATAAAAACCCCACAGATAAAAACCCCACTGAAAACCCCACTGAAAACCCCACTGAAAACCCCACAGATAAAAACCCCACCGAGAAACCCCACAGATAAAAACCCCACTGAAAATCCCACTGAAAAATCTCACAGATAAAAACCCCACAGATAAAAACCCCACAGATAAAAACCCCACTGAAAACCCCACTGAAAATCTCACAGATAAAAACCCCACAGATAAAAACCCCACTGAAAACCCCACTGAGAAACCCCACAGATAAAATCCCCACCAAGAAACCCCACAGATAAAAACTCCACTGAAAACCCCACTGAAAATCTCACAGATAAAAACCCCACCGAGAAACCCCACTGAAAACCCCACAGATAAAAACCCCACAGATAGAAACCCCACCTAGAAACCCCAGAGATAAAATCCCCACAGATAATAACCCCACAGATAAAAACCCCACTGAGAAACCCCACGGAGAATCCCCACAGATAAAAACCCCACAAAAACCCCACTGAGAATCCCCACTGAAAACTCCCACAGGTAAAAACCCCACCGAGAAACCCCACAGGTAAAAACCCCACTGAAAATCTCACTGAAAAACCCCACAGGTAAAAACCCCACTGAAAATCTCACTGAAAAACCCCACAGGTAAAAACCCCACAGCTCAAAACCTCCCAGCTCAAAACCCCACAGCTAAAATCTCCACTAAAAACCCCACAGCTAAAATTCCCATTAAAAACCCCAGTGGAAAACCCCACAGCTCAAAACCCCACTAAAAAAAACCCCACTAAAACCTCACTGAAAGATCCCACAGGTAAAAAACCTCACTGAAAAACCCCACAGCTCCAACTTCCTCTAAAAATCCCACAGCTCAAAACCCCATTAAAAACCTCAGAGATAAAAACCCCACAACTCAAAAGCCCACAGCTAAAATCTCCACTAAAAACCCCACAGATAAAAACCCCATTAAAAACCCCACAGATAAAAAACCCCACAGATAAAATCTCCACTAAAAATCCCATTAAAAACCCCACAGATAAAAACCCTTCAGATAAAAACCCCACAGATAAAAACCCTTCAGATAAAAAACCCCACAGATAAAACCCCCACAGGTAAAAAAAACTCACAGATAAAAACCCCGCAGATAAAAACCCCACAGCTAAAATTCCCACTAAAAAACCCCACAGATAAAAACCCCACAACTCAAAACTCCACAGATAAAATCTCCACTAAAAACCCCACAGCTAAAAAATCCCATTAAAAACCCCACAAATAAAAACCCCACAAATAAAAACCCCACAGATAAAAACCCCACAAATAAAAACCCCACAGATAAAAACCCCACAGATAAAAACCCCACAAATAAAAACCCCACTCTCTTCCCTCCAGCTCCATCCCACACCCCCCAAAATTAAATTAAAAAACCCAAAAAAAACCCCTTTTTTTCCCCCAAAAAATCTCCCACCAAGCCCCAAAACCCCGATTTATTTTGACAGGTGGGTTGCATAAATAAATCCGGATTTATATCTATTTATATCTATTTATATCTATTTATATCTATTTTAATATATTTTATATATATATTTTTATATATTTATATATATTTATATATATTTTTATATATTTATATATATCTATTTATATTTATTTATATCTATTTATATCTATTTTTATATATTTTTATTTATTTATATCTATTTATATTTATTTTTATATAT
>NW_005087747.1:7987-18523 GCF_000331425.1 Pseudopodoces humilis | reverse complement strand
AAAAAAAAAATTAAAAAAAAAAAAAAAAAAGTGCACAAATGTAATATCACGTAACTCCTATAGCGCTGAAAGCTACGTTAACCAACCCACCCCCCACCTCCCCACGCCCCCGGAAAGAAGAGAGAGAGAGAGAGAGAGAGACAGAGAGAAAGAGAAAAGAGAGAATTTCACAGTCATGTTTTACATAAGCTATTGCGTTACACTACCACTAGTTAATAACTGGCAAAAAGGCAGCGGAGAGCTCCCGATCCCTCCCGCCTCCTGCTCATTGTATCCAGGGATAATCAGGAAAGTGGTGCTCACAGCTATATTGTTTTACAGCAATAAAAGGAGTTTTTTTTTCTTGTTGTTGGGGTTTTTTTGTGGGTTTTTTTTTCTCTTTTCTACGCTTTTGTTTTTTTTTTTTTTTTCTGGTTTGTTTTTGTGTGTCCCCCCCCCACCACCACCACCACCCCACACCCCTCGCCGCCCCCCACCCCAAGCCCTCCCTCACACCATTAACGTGGGGGGCTCGGGGGCTCTTCCAGCCCAGCAGCGCTTGCCTTTTCAGTCCTCAAAATCCCTTTTATTTCTTGTCCGCCTTCTGTGCTTCCCCTTCCTCATCCACCTCCTGGGCTCTTTCCATTTTCTGTTTTTCCAGTTCCTCCTGCTCGCATTTGCTGCTGGGAAACTTGTCTTTGTTGTTCTCCTTTTTCCATTTCATCCTCCTGTTCTGGAACCAGATTTTGACCTGCCTCTCTGTCAATCCCAGGGCGTGCGAGACCTCGATCCTCCGTTTGCGGGTCAGGTAGGGATTAAATAGAAATTCCTTCTCCAGTTCCAGCGTCTGGTAGCGGCTGTAGGTTTGCCTCCCCCTCCTGCGTCCGGCGGCTGCTGGGGGATGGCAAAGGTTGGGGGTGGGAGAGAGGAGGGGGAGAGGAGAAGGAGGTTGAGAGAAACATAAACCAGGCTCGGGGAGAGGCACCAACAGCCAGGAAACACCCCCCCCCCAAAAAAAAAAAAAAAAAAATATAATAAAAAAGGTTTTCCTTTCCGCGGGAAGCCGGGATATTCCAGCGGGGTTCTGGAGGAAAAGGGTGATGGTGGCAGGGGAAGGGAAAAAGGGAAAAGGGAAAAGGGGAGAGGAAAAGGAGGGGGGTTGGTTCGCCCTCAGCCCACCCCGAGCAGCCCGGCTGGAGCTGCTCTTTGCACACTGATTGTCACCCCCAGCCCGGCTGGACGGGACACCCCCCCCCCAAAAAAAAAAAAAACCAAAACCCCCAAAATTTCAAATGAGTGAAAAGCCCGGAGAGAGGCGGCAGCGCGGCCGGGATCCCGAATCCAGCCCCAAACAAAAATGAAGAGGCTTTTTAAGGCTATAAAAGTGCCATAAACTTTAAGGACGCTTCCTTCCACAGAAAGCCCGGCTCGCTCAGCCCCCAGAAGAAAAGGTCTCCTTCAGGGTAATTAAACTATAAAGCAATTTACAAGTGCAAAAGTTTACCCCCATAAAGCAGTAAAATACAGTCACCGGGGGGAAGAAAAAGGCAGCGAAAGAAAGAAAGCGAGCAAAGAGAGAGAGAGAGAGAGGCAGAAAAGAGGGGGAAAAAAAAAAAAACCAAACTATAAAAAACCCAAGAGGGGTGGCCGGACTTTAGCAGGGGAGGTGGGGGCGACTTTATGGGGGCGTCCTTCCCGTTTTCTCCTCACCTTGCGGTCGCATCCAGGGGAAGAGCTGGGTGGGAGAAGGGCTCTGCTCGGAGCTCTCCGCCTCCTCTCCGAGGCCGCTGGCGGCGAGTTTGCAGTCGGCGTACTGCACCAGCTCGGGCTCCTGCGCCCCGAACAGGCTCTGCCGCTGCAGGGGCTCGTAGCCGTAGAAGTTGCCGGGGTCCCCGTGGCAAGCCACGGCGCACGGGTTCTGCTGGTACGGGGAGCTGGAGAGAGACGAGGCTCCGTGGTAGAACTCCTGGATTTGGGGCGGGTGCTGGAAGGTGCCCCCCGCGCTGGGTCCGTACACCACGGTGGGTCTGCCCCCCAGATCCTGAGCGAAGCCACAGTCATAATAATTGGGGCGCAGGGTGTCGCCGGTTTTGTATTTGGAGAAGAGTGAGTTGACAAAATAGGAGCTCATTTTAATTTCAATAAGAGGTTTGTTGTTTGAGGGTTTGTTGGGGTTTTTTTTTGTTGTTGTTGTTGTTTTTCCTTCTTTTTTTTTTCTTCCCCAGGAAAAAAAAATTATATTAAAAAAAAATTACATAAAAAAATTATATTAAAAAAAATATTAAAAAAATATATTAAAAAATGAAAAAAAAAAATCACCTCCACAACAACAACAAACCAAACCACGGGAATCTATTAGCGAAAAAAAAAAAAAAAAAAAAAAAAAAGAAAGCGCTAAGATGCTAAGCAACGACAGTTTGTGATTTCCAGGAATATAAAAGGAGGATATAATCAAAACTCTAAGCCTGCATGATATTGAATTCTTTCCTCCCCCCCCACCCCTTAAAAAAAAAAAAAAAAAAAAAAATCGCCACTTAAAGAGTTCTCGCTTTACATTTCCAAGAAGAGATGCCAGTTCATAAACAGTTTTCAGTGATTTACTTCAGCGCAAATGAGTTGTTTCATATTTTGCAGTGTCTTTTCATGATCATTTGCATCTATTACCAAAACCTCATCCTATTGGCTTCTCCTTACTCCACACGGACTCTGCACCGCATGATTGTGAAAGGAAGAGTGTGAGAGAATAAAGAAGGAAAAGCGAGCGAGGGGGAGCGAGAGAGGGAGGGAGAGGGGAAGGGAGAAGGAGGTGGGGTGAATATACGGATTAAATATGTTTAACTACCTACATTAATGAGATATCGCTCGCCTCACAACAAATCACGTACCTAGACCACCCAAAAGATTGATTTTTGGGGAGTGTTGGAAAATTAAAGAGGAGCGCTGGCTGTCGTTAATTTCGAAATTTTAACGAGGCAGTTTTAGCCTTTTTAAATGTCAGGGTCGCTTTGGAAAACTGTAAAAGAACACGATTTAATTGCTACCAGTTTTAAAAGGTCCTATAAATGTAATTGGTATTTTAATACAAGTTATCAAATCATACAGCTTCTTACCCTAAACATATTTTAAAACAAACGAGGTAGTCATATTTAACATTTTAATGATCAATTTCCTTATTATTGATAAAGGTTTAACTATCGCATGAAGGGAATTGCGTTTGTAATAGCCCCAAAAAAGGCTGTAAACTGTTTAACAAACTATAAAACGCCATAAAGCCGGGGATGTTGTTGTTGTTTATACCGCACGACATAAAAGCCGTTAAGGATTTTACGATTCCGCTCCTCCAGCGCTATAAAAGCGGAGTTTTCCATTGGAGCCTTCCGCGGCCGCGGCGAGATGCGGAGGTGTCAATATTGAATTAAAATCATTAGAGTTTTTCATCTAGAACATCGAGTTTTTCGCGGCTCGCCCTGGCTGCCTCCTCCTCCTCCCTCCCTTCTCCTCCTCCTCCTCCTCCTCCTCCTCCCGCACCCAGGACTTGCTCGGGGATCATCGGCAACTCAAAATATCGAGGCTCTGATCACCTCCAGAGCAGGAAAAACCTTCCCTCTCTCCCCCAAAAACTTCCACTTATTTTTTTAATTAAAATTTAATTTAATTTTAAATTTTTTTTTCCCCAAAAAAACTCCAAACCCGGGGGACGAGGAGCGAGAGAGGAGAGCAAACCTTTCCCTTTTATTGGCGTTTGGTAACAGCCGAGCCAAAGTTGCCCCTCGGATGCCAGCGCTGCAATTTTCCACCTCCCGAACACACAGGGGGTAGATTTGGAAATTCATTTCTCGCACTCAGCAAATATTACCCGGCTAATAACGACTCCGAACCCTCCCAGCCCAAAGCCCGAGCCCCACGACTCCCCTCAAAGCCCCTCGCAATTCCAGCCGCCTTTTCCAGCCTTTTCCAGCCTTTTCCAGCCTCCAATCCTCTCTTTTCCGGCTCAATTTTTAATTTATTATTATTATTATTATTATTTTTTCGCCCCGCTTAGGTTTCTGCTTTTTTTCCATCCCGGCGGGGTTGGAGAAATCCGAATTTCGGGGGGTTCTGCTCCTTCCCCCCTCCAGCCCAGGGACAAAATCCAACCTCCACCGCGCGGAAAAAAGAGGGGAAAAGCTGAAATATCCCGATTTTCCTGCTTCTGTTGAATAAAAAAACTCCCAAAACCATCAGTGGGGACGGGCAGGAGCTGGAAGGAGGCGAAAAAAAAGGAAAGGGAGGAAAGAAAACCAAGATAGCAACGGAATAAAACTTTAAACCCATCCTTAGAGGAATAATTTAAGTAAATACGCTCCCTTTATTTTGCGGAGGGGTAATTTCAGCCGAGTCTAAGAGGTTTTTTTTCAGTAATTATTGCTGCTGGAGCACTTGCAGCGGTATAATTAAGGTTTTTTTTCGCCCCTCTAAAAGACGAGTTAACATTTCCCTTTTTTCCCCCCCCTTTCCCTCCCCACTTTTATTGTTTTTAACAGATTTGGGTTTCATCTCTCAACATTAAAAAAAAAAAAAACAACAACCCGAAAATGGGGAATTAAATAGAGCTTTGCAGCCCGGCTTGAGGATGTTGGAATATCCAAAATAAAAAGGGGGAAAGCGAGGGAAAAAAAAATTAAAATGAAGACGGGATGGAGTAAAGTGATTTTTTAGAAGTTTTTCCTGCTTTTAGAGCCGGGAAGTTTGGGAAAAAGGGGGGAAAAAAGCAGGAATTCCCGTTGCTGCCGAGTTGCTGCTGGAATTGAAGATTTTTATCAAGTGCGGGAGGGTTTTTAGGGCTGGAAATTCAGCGATTCCTCAGAAATCGGGGGCTGATCCTTAAATCATCGCCTCGCTCGGGCTTCCCGATGAAAGGAAAATATTCCAAGGAAAACCCGAGCGGGGCCGGGTGTCCGGGGTAATTTATAAACACCCAGCGGAGGGAAGATTTATTAGAAATTCATAAAAGGAAAACAAAAAAAAAAATTAAAAAATATATTAAAATAAATTTAAAAACAAAGGAAATTAAAGCTGAAATTCTTTCCCAGGTAAAGCCCAAGTTTTGTGTTTCTGCCTCTCTCCCAATGCACAGGGGCGAGATTTTTCTTCATTTCCCTCATTTATTTCTGCTGGCGCTCGTATTTCATCTCCTGGCGCTGGAGATGCTGAAACTTCACCTCTTAAAAACAAAATTTCCACCCCGCGCCGCCTCCTGCGGCTCCGAATTGTTCCACCCTCACCCAAAATCTTGATTTTTATTAATTTTTCAATTTTTTTCCGAGCATCTGGAGCGGTTTCTGACGGAACTTGAGGAAAAAAAACCCCAAAAAAACCCAAAAAAACCCCAAAAAAACCCCCAAACCGAAACCGTTTGTGCCGATTTGGGTGAAAACTTTTAAAATTATTTTGAAATTATTGCCGCCGTTTGCAGGGGAAGAATTCCAGCATCGGAATGATTTTTATTTATTACAATTATTATTATTTTTGCCTGGTAATTCCGAGGAATGGAAGTGAAGAGGAGGAGTTCAAAGTTGCCATTTTTGGGGTGCATTTCTGCGCACCCCAAACCGCCGTGGTTTAGGAGCATTTTGGGTTCATTTCCTCGTTTCTGGCCTTTTTAAAATAAGATTTCTAAAGCTGCTCAAGCCAAGAATTGAAACGAAGGAATCAGAAGCGGCCGCAGCACAAATCGAACCAGAAATGGGTTTAACTTCTAAAAAAAACCCTAAAAATTCCTAATTTTTTCTAATTTCTAATTTATTTTTTTACTTTTCTAAAAAAATGGTTTTTTTTTTTCCCTTGCACGGTTGGGTTCGGGGTTGGTTTTTTTTGTTTTGTTTTTGCTTTTTCCTGCGGTGCCTGGGATTCTAAAACATAAAATATCGAGCTGGGAGAGCGCAGATCACCGGCAGAGGGGGGGAAAAATAAAATTATCCCGGTTTTGAGCACCCTTTTCTCCCCGAAATCTTCGCTCCGCTCTCTTTTTCCAGCCCTGCAAAGATAAATCTGCGAGGTTTGGGGTAATTTCAGCCCTCTTCCCTCCTCCAGAGCAGCAGAAAACAAAACCGGGCGCTTTTAAAAATTTTAAATTAATTTTTAAATCCCTTTTTTAAGGAACATTCAGCAGAAATTGTCGCTTTTTTAAAAATTTTTTTTTCCTTAATTTTTTTTTTTTTTTCCCCCCAGCTTCAGATAATTTACCCTGGGTGGGAAAAAAAGCTGCAAAATGGTTAAAACGGCGAAAATTAACCCAATATTTTACTGGGGGAAATGGAGGTGAGGGCGGCTCTAACGTGGAGCGACGTCTCCACCTCGCGCCCTCGCTCGGAACTGCAGAAAGAAATTAAAAATAAACCTTAAAAAATATAAAAATAAAGCGTAAAAACATCAAAAACCAACAAATCCCCCTCCTCTCCCGAAGAGCGAAACAGCGAAAATTAAAAATTACTCAAAAATAAAAATAAGTGAGGGAAAAGAGGAGGAAAAAGAGGATTTTTTAATTTTTTATTTTATTATTTTTTGGAGTTTTCTCGAAGTGCGGCAATAAAAAAAAAAAGGGATAAAAGAGGAGAATTGGGTTCTTTTTTTTTTGAAAAGCGTTATTGTTTCAAATTCCGAGAGGGAACAATCGCTCATTCTGCTCCCCGAGGGGTCGGGGGGGTTGGAAAGTCATAAAAAGCTTCCCCAGACGTCTCGCCACGAGTTGAGTGCGAGCGTTGTTTTGAATTTTTTTGGGTTTTTTTTTTGTGCCTGGAATTGTTTTAAAAGGGGAAAAAAAATTGGGGGGAAAAGGGGGAAAGTTTAAAAAAAAAAAGGGAAGAAAAGGGGGGAAAGTTGTTTTAAAAAAAGGGGGGAAATGGGAATAATGAAAAAAATAAGGGGGGAAAATAGGGAAAAAATTAAAAGAGGGAAAAGGGGAAAAAAGGGAAATGAAAGAGGGAAAAGGGTTAAAAATTTTTAAGAAAAGGGGGGAAAGGGTAAGAGACAAAAATAGGGGAAAAAATGAGAAAAAATGAAGGGAAAAAGGAAAAAAATAAGGAAATAACGGGTTAAAAATTTAAAAAAAAGGGGGGAACAAAGGGGGAAAAAGGTAAAAAAAACAAAAAAAAGGGGGAAAAAAGAGAAAAAATTTAAAAAGACCCAAAAAAACCCAAAAACAAAGGGAATGATCCCGAGCGCTGGATTTTCACAGCAACAGCAAGAGAAGAATAAATCAGCGAAAATCCCTCCTCACCTTTTCTCTTTCCCCTCCCAACTTCTTAATTTCTTTTTTAATTTATTATATTTTATTTTATTTTTTTTTGATCTGTCCCTCTCTATCGGGAAAAAAGTGGGAAGGAAAATGGGAATGAAAATGAATATAAAATTAAAATTAAAATTAAAATTCAAAATAAGAATAAGAACAAAAATAAAAATAAAAATTAAAATAAATTAAAAATAAGAATAAAAATAAAAATAAGAATAAAAATAGGAATAAGAATAAGAATAAGAATAAGAATAAGAATAAGAATAAGAATAAGAACAAAAATTAAAATAAATTAAAAATAAAAATAAAAATAAGAATAAGAATAAGAATAAGAATAAAAAAATATTAAAAATAAAAATAAAAATAAAAATAAAAATAAAAATAAAAATAAAAATACAAAATAAAAACAAAAATACAAAATAAAAAATAAAAATAATTTTAAAAACAATAATTAAAAAAATCCAATTAAAAGAAGCCGGGGAATTCCTTGAGCGAGGCAGAAACACGAGCTGGGCTTCCCCACATTCCCGACTCCTTGGAGTAATTTAGGAGTTCCTGAAAGTTTTCTTGCCCCGTTTCCTTTACAGCCGCTCAGTTCCTTAACCTTCAGAAATTTATACCCAATAAACTTTTATAGCGGTCATATTCTTTTATTGCAGCGCTCTGCACTGAATTTTCCTTTTTTTTATGACAAGTTCCTTCCCTTTTTCTCTTTTTTCCTCTCTAAACTCCCAAAAAAACAACAACAACAAAAAAAAAATCTTTTGTTTTCTTTTCAGAGCCGTCCCAAAGAAAGGAATTTTTTTTCCTTTATTTTCCTTTTATTTAATTCCCTTTTAAGAAGTGAAATATTGCCCTTTAGAGCGGCCCATTATGTTAAAAATTAGTGAAAAAAGAGGTTTTTTGGGTTCTTTTTCTCGTTTCCTGCGGGGCTGAGCGGGACTCGCCGATTTTTGGGGGTTTTATTTCTTTGTCCTTAATTATTTTAATTTATTTAAAAATATAAAACCGCTTTTCCAGGCTGCTTCATGAGCAATAAATGGAATTTCGAGAGGGAATCCCGGGAATTGCGCTTGGAAAAAGATGGAATGGTGAGAGGCGATGCCAAGCTGGGACAGCGGGGTGAGGTTTCCCCGATTTCTTTTGGGGTTTTTTGGGTAAATTTGGGTTTTTTTGGGTTTTTTCTGTTTTTTTGGGGTCTTTTTTTGGGAATTTTGGGTTTTTTTGGGTTTTTTTTTGGTTTTTTGGGGGGGGGTTTTGGATTTTTTTGCGGTTTTTGGGTGTTTTTTTGGGTTTTTTTTGGGTTTTTTGGGGTTTTTTTTGCGGTTTTTTTGGGGGTATTTTTGCGGTTTCTTGGGTTTTTTGGGGGGGATTTTTTGGGTTATTTTGAGGTTTTTTTGTGTTTTTCCCCTTTCTCCAGCCAAGTTTTTCCTCGGAAGAAAAGGGAATAAAGAGATGAAACCTCCAAAAAAAAAATCAGGGAATAAACGGGAATTTCATCCCCAGATCCGCCAGCTGCGATTTCCGAATTAACCAGAATATTCATTAAAAAACCCGAATTTTAGGGCGTTTCAGTGCAATTATCTCCACTTCTGACCTGAATTTTTGGTTTTTTTTTTTTTAACCCGAACCCAAAGCGATGGCGCCAAAAAAAAAAAAAACCAGGAATATTTCTGGAATTTCGGGGGAAGCAGAACACAATGAACCGGTTTGTTCTAAAATCCGTTTTTATTCTGGAGCATTAAAACATCTCTGGAAAATACATCCGGCTTGATGCTACAGAAAACAAAAATTTCCCACATTTTATTATTATTTTTTATTATTTTTTTTACATTTTTTTCTCCCTTTTTAAATTTTTTTTTCGATTTTTTTTTTTTAAAAGTAAGCGCATTTCCTATTAAAATCAGCTAACGCCTTCATTTCTATTTTTCAAAGAACCTCTTAAAAATATCCGCTCTTTACCAGAAATCTAAGTGAGGAAAACAAAAATCAAACTCGTTTTTAAATCCCGGTGGCAGAAAACATCGAGAAACTCCTGGAAAAATCTCCTGGAAATGAAAATATCGAGGATTTTTTTTGGCAAATCCTTTTGGGGAAGTGAAGAATTCACCCATCCTCGAGGAGAATCAGACGTGGAAAAAAATTCCTCCCAGCTCCAACATCTTTCCTCACCCGTTTGATTTAATAATTTAATTTTATTTTTTAAATAAATCAGCATTTTGAGAAACTCCACCCCCCACCCCAGCTGAAAAACGCCTCAAAAATCGGATTTTTATTTTAAATTCGGTTTTTAAAGGCGAAGTTTGGTGGTGCTGGAGTCCCCCCGGCAGCAGAAGGGTTAAATTTGGGAGCAGATTTGGGATGGAAAGTTTGAAATCAGTAAAGTTTGGGATTAAAAAGCGAAAAAAAATATTAAAAAACCTCAATTTAAACCCAAAAAAACCCCAAATTTTCTGGGGAATTCACTCCGAACCCTTCAGCTCCGAGGGGGGAAGAGAAAATTTGGATTTTTTTTTGAATTTTTAACCCTTTTTAAGAGGTTTTGGAAGGGCGGAAATTTCAGAGCAGCTCCTCGGGTTTTATCTCGGGATGGGGAAGGGGAAGAGGAGAGACAAAAAAACCCAAAAAAGAGGAAAAAAAATGCGGGAATGGTTTCCAAAATCTGCAAAAAAATGTTCCTATCGCTGCTGCCAGAGCAGCTCCGGCTGCGCTGATAAAATTCAGCCGGGACTGGAAACAGATCGGGGCCGGTTCCTTCAGATAAGCAAAAAAAATGACATTTTTGGGCTTTTTTTTGGGGTTTTTTTTTGGATTTTTTTTGGTTTTCTGGGGGGATTTTTTGGGGATTTTTTTGGGTTTTTGGGGGATTTTTGGGGGGATTTTTTTGGATTTTTTGGGGAATTTTTTGGGGTTTTTGTGGGTTTTTTTGTGGATTTTTTGGGGTTTTGGGGGGATTTTTTTGGGTTTTAGGGAGGATTTTTTGGGGTTTTTTTTGGGTTTTTTGGGGGTTTTTGGCGGATTTTTGGGGGTTTTTTGGGGATTTTTGAGGGGATTTTTTGTGGGTTTTTTTGGGTTTTTTGGGGGTTTTTTGGGGATTTTTTTGGGTTTTAGGGGGGATTTTTGGGGGGATTTTTGGAGGGTTTTTTTGGGGATTTTTTGGGGTTTTTAGGAGATTTTTGGGGTTTCTTGGGGGGATTTTTTGGGGGTTTTTTGGGGTTTTTTGGGGATTTTTTTGGGTTTCTTGTGGGGGTTTTTTGTGGGTTTTTTTGGGGGGTTTGTGGGTTTTT
>NW_005087746.1:265280-292312 GCF_000331425.1 Pseudopodoces humilis | reverse complement strand
CCCCCCCCCCCCCCCCCCCCCCCCCCCCAACCCTTCCTGTATTTAATGCCGAGCACAGAGGTGTTTGGGGCTCTTCTGTCCCTGACGCTTTCAGCCTTAATGAACCCTTTCCTGCTGGAACCCATACAGAGAGCTTCCTCCTTACTCCTTTGCCTGACCCCTGACATCTGATCCTGTAGAGCAAGTGGCTCTAAAGGTTCAGCCTCAGGAGTTGCATCTCTTAGGCTAATGTGATGCATTTCTGAGTGCTGGTGTGTGCAAAGAGCTAGCCAGGGCTCCGGTGACTGTGTCATTCTTGCACATGTAATAGACAACCAGAAACATTTGGTTATTGGGGACACTTCAGCCATGTTGCATTTATCTCTAGACAGATCATTCCAGTCCTATTTCTATCTCTTTTTTCAGACACAGGTCACAATTTTCACCTTGAAGAGCACCCTTGAAAAGAGTGGGCTTGTGCCAGCATGAGGCAGTAGAAGCTTCTAATGATACAAAAAACCAGGAATGATTGATTTACCCGCTTTAGTAATTACCATTCCTTCAAAGACAGATGAACCTGAAAGATGCAACCTACACAGCTTCATGCAAGGAGTAAATGGGTATTTAGAAAACAAATTTCTGAGCATCCAAGATATCAGTGTAGAGTTTGATGAGCTTGATTACTATTACACTACAGACAGCCTTAAAAGCATTGAAATACAACTGAAGTTTTCAAGCCTGAGGTATGATAATGTTCTGTTTTTCACCACTGGAAAGGCACACTGGTAAGAAGAAATTGTGTTTGTTGGCTCAGTGTTTTTATCAGAGCATTAAAAAGCTTGTGAGGATGGATACAAGCCAGAAAGTCTTTGTTTGTAAATCTTACACAATGTAAGTTTCAATCTATCCCTATTTGTTGCGACAAGACCACACTGCCCACACAGCCAGAGTCTGATTTGTTCTGTGTAACACTATAATAATGTCTGTTCTTAAAATACAGTTTAGCCCTTATCTCTCTTGTTCTTTGTTCTACAGTCCTTACACGCAACATTGTACACAAGAAATCACCCTATTTCCAATTGTCCTTAAGCCCCCTTTAATTGCATTTTTACATAAAATAGCCATTAACTCGGCCTCGAGTCACATCATCTGCTGTGTTAAAGTGTTTTGCCACATCTTGGAATTTAGTGAGGTCATAACTTCATTTACTCATCATTCACAATGTGAGCTATCACACAGTCACTTTATTTCATTGAAGCCACTGAATATAAATATACAAATGCTCAAAAACTTACTGGAAGAAGTCATAAACTGAATGAAGAGAAAGACAAGATGTTGGGGAGGATGAAATAGAGAAACCTTATGAATGTGATTGTTTGGCAGAAGATTCTGAAAATATGAAGCCTAGAATCGAAATTGAAATGAAAGCTTGCTTTGAGTCATAAGATGCTGAGTACTAGTTACTATATGACCAAAGAACAATAGCCTAGCCAGCTAAAGGAGAACCCCTGTTGATGAAACAATGTCCTTCTGCTGATAGAAAGTCCAAAGGTCAAGAAGCAAGGGAAGAATTTGTAAAGCTTTTAGAGTTTGAAATGCAGCACTGTATGTTGATGTAGTAATTCTTATAGGCTGTATGTAAATTCTTTAGTGGGTGTTATCTTGCAGTGACTGGTTATTGGGAATTAGAATATTCACTATAGAAAAACATATATTGTATTGCAACAGGAACTTTGCTCTCGTGGTTTCCCTACTCTTACCCTCTTAGTTTCTCCCTCCCTTACCCTCTTCGTTTTTCCCTCCCTTAACCTCTTCTTTTTCCCCCTCTCCCACTCTTACTCTTACCCTCTTGGTTTTTCTTCCTCTTACACCTCTATTGTCCTCCTCCTCTCTCCTAAGCCTCCCTGGTTCTCCCCATCTCTCTCATGCTCTCTTGATCCCTCCCTCTCCATCTCTAACCTCACCTCTCCTGCTCTCCTCCCTGCTCTCTCTCCCCTCCCCCCGAACCACGTGGATGCTGAGGCTGGGGGCGGACATGGGTCTCTCCCTCTCTTTACCCTTATAATAAATTGCTTATACTTGAACAGCTTGACCCAGGAGAAGTCTCTCACCACGAGCGAGCATTTTGAACTTCAATATCTGGCGCCCAATGCAGCCACCACCACGAGTGTTTTGTACATCAATAACAAGAGTTAAAAGGAATGACTTTGCCAACTCAAGTTTGTAAGCTGTCTCTTACAATTAGCTCAGCAAGAGACCCTATTGAGAGGCTGTGAGGCCACAGCACAGTGTGAAAAAGAAATATGGTTGGTTGGCAGGCGTGGAAAAAAATCCAAACCCAAGAGAAGCTTTTGTGACTTCCTCCTATCCCCATGACTCTAGAGGGACAGGGCACTGTGTTGAGAAGTACCAAGTGCTCTGTGACACCAACAATCCTGACAGAGCTGCAACTTTTTTGGTATTGAATCTTCCCTTCAAAATGACAAAGCAAGTTCAGGGTCTCTAGGAGTTCTGCACTTGCAATGGGTCGCTGCACCATTCTCACACCTCCTACTGCTACCTCTAAAGATCTCCTCCAGCTCCTCTAATTTTTTTCTAACCCTAAAAAATGGAGAGGTCAAACCACTTTGGCCCACAGCTCTCACAATTTAGAAAATCACATCTCTCCTGCTGCTTTCACACATGTTATGAATGCACTCAAGAGAGTGAAATGGTTCAATCAGAGAAAAGTTTTTATTAATTACAGCAAGCAAGCAATAATCAAAAGATCAGCGCTGGGCGACAGGGGAGCAGGGGAGTTCCCTCTCCCCGAAACTGCCGCGCCGTCAGTTTCCGTATTCTCTCTTTTAAGCTATTCAGCTTCTGGGTTACGTGTCCTTTCTCGGGTGTCTCTGCGCATGTGTCTCTGCCTGTTAGGGGGTCTTTTTCTGCCTTCTGGTGGTCGTGGGATGAAGTTGAAGAGTCTTCCTCAATCCTCTCTCTTTGACCTTTTCTCACTGTTTTCTTTTAAGGCTTATCTCGGTTACTTTCTGGAATTCAAGAAAGCTCGCAAGGGCATTAGTAATTTATGTAACCGTCAGTAGCAGCCTTCAACCTCATCCTGATTCCACAAAGCATAGCTTTGCAAAGCATCGTATCTTATATGTTTAGGCGAACAAAAGGGTCTCTACTTACACAATCATCACAACACACACACACACACACACACACACACACACACACACACACACACGTGACAGAAATTCCAGGGTAAGCTCACCAAGGGGATTTGGCAGAACAAAACCTTGTTTCAGTTCGTCTGGCACAGAGCAGAGCCCAACTCCAAGTACTGTGCAGGGGAAGTCTGCATTAATTCCAGTGAGCAAGTGATCAGCAGTTAACAGTTGCCAGCAGGAGCCACAGGAAATTCACTTGGAAAGAGATCTTGGTAACAGCTGCCTTCTTCCCTGGCAGTAACTTGAACCCCACAAGCCTCAAACACTTCTACCCTCAAGAATCCACTAATTTTTAGGCATGTCTGAATTGTAGAAAATATTCAGAGTCTTTATTAATACAAAATAAATCATCTAAAAAAAAAAAATGAAGTTCAAAAGTCTGTCCTATCTGACACAACATAATTTGAACTGAAATATCTCTCCAGATAGCTCTGCTTATAAAGTGAGCCTAAAACAAACATTTTCAGTGATTTCTGTGGCTCTGAACATGTATTACATGCAGGTAAGATTCTACTAGAACATGGTCACTGAAACAGACAAGGTGTTTATATTCTGGTGTGAAATAACCAGAACACTTCTTTTAACAGCATACAGCAGACTGAATTTTTTAATTTTTTTTTTTCTTCCCAGACTGAAAACTAAGAAGTCAGAACAAAAGTGGGGGTGAAAATTCATCTCAGGCACATATTTCTCTTTATGCATTCATAACTTGAATGTTAATAAAAACAGTTTTAGTTAAGTAAAAGGATTTACAGTTCAGATGACAGATACTATGGAATGAAAAACTGCATAAATATTGACATCTGTATGTAAAGCAATCTTAATCTACAATTAATTCTAAGAATACTTACGGTCAAAGTAAATTGTCTTTAATGTCAACAACAAAAAAATGTTTCCTCATTCTAGTATCACTGTTTTGCCCTCTAAATTCCAGCAATGCTCAATGAAAATATCTAATGATGAAGAGCTTGTGAAATGGAAATTAAATACTACAAAAATAAACAGCAGAAGTAATTTCTTCTCTGTGGTAAAAGACATTCCTCGCCTTTGGAAAGCTTGGCCACTAACATGTAAGGCTGAGTCTTAAGACTCAGGTGAGGAATTTCCAAGACTTAAATGAGTTCCATCCTTTTTGCTGTGCCTGCTGTGTCTGAATCTCTGCTACAGGAATTGAAGCCCCCTTGTCACAGTGCCAGTTCTCATCCTCATGATGGAATGCCATTCTCTCTGATCCTGCACAGAGTTTGGTCCCCTGCTATCCCCTGGCTTGGGACAGGCTTGGTGACAGTGGCATGAACCAACCTGCTGTGCCATGGCAGCAAAAGCACAGCCCTCAGTGAGAATTTAAAAGCTCCATGACAGCTCAAAATCAGAGCAGCTGTGGAAAAAGTTGTTGCAAATCATCTGCCAGATGTAGTGAGATCCAGCCTCTTTCCCCAGAGTGAAGATTTGTGGCCGGGAACAGCAGGGAAACCACTTTGTCAGAGAAAACCCTCTCCAGGCAGTGTTCTCCACCACTTGATGAATATTTCCTGCCAGTCCTGACTGTCCTCAGCTCTTACCAGTGGGAACAGAGTACTATAGCATCAACAAATAAATATGACACCACAAAAATGCAACTAAGTTGTTATATTTCCAAAACTGCATAAACCCAGATCATCTTCCATTGCACTCATCTTTCACTGCCACCCTGATTCTTACATTTCCGGCTTAAAGCATTTTATTTATGTTTTTCCATTGCATTGCTTTCACAAATTTCTTGCAGACTACTTTCTTAACACCTGATCTCTGGCTTTCTTTGAGCATAAATACTTGAATTTAAGCTTTCTTTGAATAAGCAATAACAATTCCAATGAAATCTTTACATCTCAGTGGTGATTTGGGGATTCTGAAATTAATTTCCCATTAAGACCTCCCATAATCAATAAGTAAATTTCACCTTTTTAGCCTGGGTGCTACACTTTTTCTAATCTGGATGCAGTACGTGTTTAATAAGTATCAATCACAGAAAAAAACCAAAATGAAAAATTCTGGAAACATTTCCTGCATTTCAGTGTTTTCTAAGGTGAACAGCTCTGGAAAGGTAGAATGCCAAGGCTAGAAGTTCTGCAATGCCGTTGGCTAAGAAAGAAAAAATTCATCTGCCTGTGCAAGCCTGAAGGGAGGGTGTGCCTTAAGATGCCTGCTAGTTTCATGGTGCAATCCAGAAAAATCTTCAGACATTTAATGGACCTCAAATTCTAGTATTTATGAACTTGAGAAACAAACATGAGCATTCTCAGGGAAGGGAACCCAAAAATCATACAGTGGAAACTTGGGCACTTCTTCTGTACCTACATCTCATTTTAGTGTTGAAGTCATGTCCTTGTAGCTCATATAGTATATAACATATAGTATCCATGAAAGTGTTTCTTGTGTAATGTTCCTGAACTGTAAGAAAGACAAAGGCTTTTTCCATACTTTACCTTTCCTATTATTTAACTACAGCCATATGAGTCACTTGAGAAATTGTAAATTAGGACAACCCAATAATACGCTCATTCTCCTACATTTTTTATCTCTTTGCCTCTTGCTTTTTATTTATTGATAACAATCATAAATTTATAAAACAGAGCTGTTTATGACTTTCCAGTGCCATGCTAATTGCCAATAATTTGAGCTAGGTTATGCAGCCTTTAATTTTCCTTTTTTTTGAGAAATATTTTTTCTTTGGTGGATAGAAGACCTCAAATTTTTCTTAAGGGTAACAATTCTAAAGAAAAAACATTTGGTCACTCAGCCCTTCTCTTCAGCCCCTATTTTCTGTTTTCCATTAAAATAAAAAAGGGCAATGTATGGACTAAAATCAATATATTTCCATATTTTAATTCACAACACAAGTGCTTTTAACCAAGAAAACAGAAGGCCTAGTAATTCCTTCTCTCCCTTTCTTGCATTCCAGGCTTTTCTTCCTGCCCAATACAACTGCATCTGGAGTACCATAAACCATTTGCCAATGTGATTTTATGTGCTGAATTCTCAATTGAGTAGGAAAACAGAAACTGGCAGCATTGGCTACATCTCATTTACACTTGTAAGGTGTGATTTTGCTCATAAAAATGATTTTCTAATGCCTGAGATCCCCTGAGATTACTTCAGTGTGCCAATAAATGCCTGAAGTATTAGGACCTGACTAAGCAATTATTTTGTGGTGCAGTTCACCCATGTTATCCTTACTAAACCAACACTGTGCTTGCTATTACTATCAAAGTGTCCTTTTATTCCAGCAGAAATGTGATGAAAGAGACATTTTCAGAGAGGAAGGTGGTATTCCGGCTTTTGAACAGGGGTCCTGGTCATTTCTGGTAGGAATATCACTGGTGTAGGAAGGAGAATTCCCCCTCAGGTCTGTTTGTCACCTCCCCTTGCCCTGCAGCCACCTGGTCTGGTCCCTTTACAGAGATAATCTGGGGATCATTGATGCAATTTTAGTAAGGAAAACACAGAATTAAAACTTTGGAGGAGTGTGTTTGCCATTGAATTGGCTCAGGGAATTCAATCTTAAGTCAAAAGAAAGTGAAAAGTGTTACAGAAAACATTTTTTTTAAATTTCTGGCTGGAACATCAAGGCACAAAGTTTTCTCTTAGTGGGAACACAAATCGTCTTTCAGAGTTAACAAAGGACAGATGTTTGCAAGTCTGATACACTTTCAACCTGTGTTGAATGAAGGCAGACAACAAATTCCCATGTTTCATTAAAAAGTATTAAAAAACCCTACGGCTTAATTTGAGCATGAGTAAAGAAATCCTATGAAGGCATCACATCTGCCATTTCTCAGAGAATTAAAAAGAAGCAAAGGAAAATGATTTTATTCTCACAGCTGTTCTTCATTTCCTATGGCTGACTGAAATAACTAATCCTTCAAATAAATTTATTCCATTGTCTTCAAGGAGAAGGTTCAAATCACAACCTCATCAAATTATGTTGGTTGTTAATCAATTAAATATTTAAAACAGAAAATCAGCACAGTGAAATGAAATTTAGGATCCTCATCTGTGGATGTCATTCAAGACAGAAGCAATTCAAGCCAACAGGGAATATTTTTAAATGTGAATATGCCTGTGGATAGTTCTGTGCTGCTCTGACCCTCCTTGCCTGAGTGCATCACCAGCCTGTGACAAAGACTCAGTCTGTGCCTTACAAATTTAGATCTGTCAAAATGTTTTCCAGCAGCAGTGGCAGATCAAAAGCTGCAGCTCATGTGTATCCTGTGAGGTTTGTTTTTACTCCTAGAGGAAAATACAGCTTGTGCCATGTGGCAGAGCTTTTCAGATGCACATGTTGAAGGCTCTGCTTTAGTGATGAAAAAATGAAGAGTGAGAGCACAAATTTGTGGCTTTTGTGACTTTCCACGGGAGACTGTTACAGAATGTCTGGGATTCAGCACCACCCCTCATCTTTGCCTTCTTTTTCTGTCTTCATATTTCTTCATGCTAAAAAATTTGTGAAATCAGTTTTTGGTGTAAAATTTATACAGCACATGGCTGAAATGAAACAAGCAGCAGCTGGATACTCCAAGGTGTATTCCTTACCTACAGCTAGGAGTAAGGAACAAGTTTATTCTCTTTATCTCACAGGTGTTTTCTGTCTGTAGGACAGACTCTGCTGTGTTTGTTCCTACCTCCCCTCCGTTCTTACTCAGCCATCTCACTTGTGTGTGCAAAAAGCAGACAAGAAACCATGAAAACTGAGGTGAAAACAGATCTGTCCTGTGACCTTGTCATTCCCTGGGCACCCAAAAACGGGAAATACTGTCAGACTTGTCCAGTGTGAGATTTACTCATTTTGAGGCACAAAAACAACAGAGATGGGGTGGATGAACAGAAGACCCCCTGTCTACTGCAGCATCCTCCCCCCTTGCAGGTGGCACACACAGGTGTCCTGCCAAAGAAAGAACAGCAAGTTAGATGAGTTCATAGAAGGATTGTTTATTTTCTCCTTGGAAAAAACAGCAATTCCCTCCCAGTGGACTCAACTCATACAGGAGGCTGTCACAGCAGGAAAGATAAAAATCCATCCTGCTTTGGCTTTATAAGTGGTTTGCTACTCAATAAATGTGCCAAGTGCTTTTTAACAAGAGGAACTGGTTCTTAAGAAATGCCCAGGGCTGAAGGTACTCCAAAGAAATAAACCTTTTAATGTATGCAGAAAGAGAGGAAAGATTCTTACATACAGAAAAAGATAATTATATTAGGTGAGATTCAGCTTTATGCTTCTTTTGCAAAGCATTTCAGAGGCTGTAAAAAAGGTATTGAAATGGAATAAAACAATTTCATCCCCCAAAAAGTGGAATTAATTGTAGCATCGGGTGGAAGTGGTGAGGTGACACTGTTATAAACAGGCTTGGACTTTTCAGGTGAAAAACAAAGTCATACCCTTTATTGACCAAAAAGAAAAACACCAACAGTGGTGGGAACCCAGGATAAGCCTGAGTTCCACTACAGTAATACTGAACACTTTCCTTTGGATATCAATCTCCACAGGAGGACCCCAAGTTAAGTCCCACTGCCACCATTATAGAACCCCCTCTGTCCAGGATTGGTCTGTTTACAGTCCACTCTCTGACTGGCCCATTTCCATTGGTTCTTAACAGGGTGCACTGCAGACCAATCATTCCTCCAGGGCGTCAAGTGATTGGTCACCTCTTCCACCAATGATTGTCTATGATAAAGATGTCGCTCCTAGGATATCATGTTCTGTTGTAGTGTGCTTTATTTAATGTTAAGCTTTGTTGGTATGTTCCTTTTTTCCGGTTAAATGTGTTGGTATCTCCCTGTTGTTATCCCTCCTACATCCTATCTGTCAAAGCAAACCCCTCCCTTCCTTACAGAAAGTTCCTTGTCTGTCACCCCAGCCCTGCCACTACTCTCTTGTCCATCATTGTAAGCCCCACCCTATCTCCCAGATACTTCCCTGACAATCATTTGTCCTTCAAGGCCCCATTGGTTATTGTATCTTGTTCCCTCCCTCTGCATATCCCTATCGGCTCTGAACTTGTGATCCCCTCCCCTAACTCCTCCACTTGGGTGTCCCTATTGGTCTGTTGCTTGTACCCTCCCCTGGAGATCAGGCTGTATTTAATGCCCTGCACAGCAGGGCTCAAGGCTCTCTCAGACGTGACCCCTTCCGGAGACCCCTCATTTCTAATAAACGGTTGCTGGGAACTCCAATCCAGAGAGATTCCTCTGACGCTGCTCTTTGGCCGCCCCAGAGCTCCAGGCTAGCTCTACGGTGCCACTCCAGCACGGGCAGTTACCAGGAGTGGGGAACTGCAGGGGAAAGGCGATCCCACTGCAGAACCTTCACAGCACCGAATCCTGCCGGGCTCTGCCAGACCAGGCGTCATGGGTGATGGCAAAAGGATGGAGGAGACTCACTCGGCTGTACTTCCCAGGAACAGGTTTATTCGGGGGAGGGGATGAACACAAGGGTCTGGGCTGGGACAAAACAGCACCGAAGAGAGCCCAGAGCACCTCTGTGCACTTGGTTTTATCTCAGGGGCGGGCACAATCCAGGGTCCAATTGGAGCTCACGGAGGGAGGGGTAAGGGGAGGAGGTTACAATATCAGGGACCAATGGGGATACAAAGAAGGCAGGAACACAACATAACAACCAATAACATGTCGAGGAAGGGATGATATACATGGAAAGAACTGGAAGGAGAGGTGGAGTTTACAGTGATGGATGGGAAGATGGGGCAGGGTAAAGGTGATTGACGGAGAATATTCAGGAAAACTGGGAGGGGTTTACATAACAGACAACTGGGACTAAACCATTACAATCAACAGGGAGAAACAACAATGTACCAACAAGTTTTAACAAATTCTTAACAGAATTAAATAAATGAACTACAACATTCCTCTACTTTCTTACCTCCACTCCTGATGCTGTACACCACAGAGCTTAGGGTGGCCCAAGTCTCTGGAGGTTTCACTGAGGAAAAAGTCAACTCCCCTGTGATTTTCTCAGTTGGCACTTGCCTGCACCGGAGGGAGAGAAACAACAGCATAGAGCTAGCCAGAGCTCTGGTGCAGTGCAATGTCAATATTCTGGAGCATTCTCTTGGTTTGCTGAATCCTCCATACTGCTGCACAATACCCCACCAGCTCTGAGCCACCCCTGTAGCGTCGGGTGGAGGTGGTCAGGTGACTCTACCTTTCCAAAAGCGTTTCCAGAGAGAACAGTGTCTGGGCAGGACACAATCACACTCATTCACACACACTCACAGACATGCCACAGATAGCTTCAGGTCGGCGGAGAGGCAGGAAGTGTCTTTGTATGGAGTTCCAGTGGGGTCTGTTTCAACCATGCACCAAAGGGGTCCAGGAACAAAGACAGAAAGCAGTGGAGGGTCCAGGGATATATACAGGCTTCAGAGGGTGGATCTGAGGGTCAGGGTCCAATAGGAACAGGGTAAAGTGGTGCACAGGTGGGGTCAAGGAGAGGGAGAGCCAGTGGGATTACAGGGGCAGAGGATTGCATGAAACTGGGGCCAATGGGGGAACAGGGAAAGGAGAGCTTTCTACGGAGAAGACATAAAAGGGGGAGGGGCAGCCAACAGGCTAACTGGGTACTTAAACTGGGGTACAACAAAATGGAGGTGCAAAGAATTATGGGATAAACCTTTTCTTATAAACTTTAAATATGGGAAAACCTCACACCTTGAAGGCCTCCTTCCACACCAAAACTGCCTTTGGCTCTGGAACCTCCACAACTCTGCCTTATTTATTTATAAAGAAGGCTTGTCCCATAGATCTTTGCACGAATTTGACAAAACAAGAAAACATAGCCACAACAATGAAAACAAGAACTAAAATGCACAAAATTCCTGAAACAAAAGTTTGGGCCCAGCCCGTCAATCCGATCTTCCTCAATAGTTCTCAGAACCAGTCACTCCCACTGTCTTTCTCATGTGTTCTGGCTTCCACTTAGATGTCCTTGACTTGTTCCCGGAGGTTTTGGATGCTGTGGTGAATGGATTGGCTTCTGGATGTAAGGTTAAAACAACACATCCTCTCAAACTCCTCACATCCATGGCTATGGGCAAGCAATAAAAAGTCAATGGCAGCCCTATTTTGAAGGGTTGTGTGCCTGGTGGTCTCCTCATCCTCCAAAAGGGGACTGAGGGCTGCTGATGTTGTGTTGGCCTGCTTACTAAGCCAACAGCCCAGGTGAGAAATCTCAACAAGGGCTTTTGCTATGGCTACCCAAGGTAAAAATATGGATACCGATCCTCTTTCCTTTATTCCAGTTGTAAATTTTTCATATATGTAAATTTTTTCATATATGTAAATTGTTCATATGATCTCTTTTGGTGGACCAATTGAGCTTTCTCTTTCCAATCCTGCAATAATGTGATGTTTGGGGTGAGGGTAGTAAGTTGGACAAGGCTACAGTGACCCCCTCGGAGATGAGAGGGGATTCCTGCCCAAGCCCTATCCCCACAGATAAGAAACCCTCCCCGGGGGAGTACTCTGGGGTGAGATGTGGACATGGACAGTGTTCTGCTGATGTAATTGTACCAGTCATGTGAATAAATTTTCCTAATTGGGTCCACATTGTTCCTGTGAAGGGAACGAATGTGGTGATGTAATGGGACAGGCTGATGTTGTCACCTGTATTGAAACCGAATACAGAATTTGGCCTTGGAGGACCCCAACAGATCCAATCCTTAGGGCTCCTCTCGTGCATGCAGCAGCAGCCTCATCCACTCATTCCAGGTATCCATGGGATTGGGTTCCTTACCGGCATAGGGATAGTGCCTTTCTGTCAGGGGAAATTCCCACCAGACATGATGACAGGGAGCTGCCAAAGTTGCCCGTGGCCATGCATAAATTGTCTTGGTTGAGTGTCTCGACGAAGGTTATCCAGATGTTTTTGTGGGTTTGAGGCACAATCCACGCTGCGATGGCCAGCAGCAACAGAAGTGTCCAGATCTTCTTCATAGTGTCTCCAGGAACAGCAAAAGGCAGGCTCAAAATTAACATACAAACCTAAGCAGTAATTAACAAAAGATTTTAAAATCTAAATCCTTAACAGATTGATTTTCGCCTCTACTCTCCGTTTTCTTTTACTGAAATCAGCAGAATAAGGGGAAAGTAGGGTGAGAAAGGGAAAGGGTGGTAAGTTTAAGTTTATTTTAACAGCGCACAAATAAAAGATATTAACAATATAACAATATAAAGCATTGTCCTAGTTTAGGGCAAATTAGGAAGGAAAACTCCAAATGGGGATTTCCCCAGGGAAATGCCCCTCTCCACCCAACTGGTCCGGGAAAAAAAAAAAAAAAAAATTCCTTGGAGAGAAGTGGAAAAAGCTGTTTATTTAACAGAAATTGAGTAATATTAAATAATAAAACCTCTTGCTGTTCGATGGGATGGCAAATCTAGGAAGAAAAAGTCCTTTTCATGTGGTGTAGCTCGGCTTGCTCAGGTTCTTATCAGTCCCTCCGGCGCTGGCAAGTGCCGAGGCCCAGGCCCCGGTGGGCCACAGGCATGAGCTCCTGGGGTTTGGCTGGGTGTTCAGTCCAGAGCAGGCTTGCATAGATCCAAGAAAATTGGGAAAAAAAAAACAAAACAAACAAAGGTCCAGGGAACTCTTCTGCCTCAGCTAGCTAGAACTAACTAAAAGCCAGAGAGAAGCTCTGTCTCGCTGTCTGTCCGTGCTGCAGACACCACAGTCCAGGCAGCGAGATGTGGGGGAGTGATGTTTTTCCTTAACACAAACTGCGCGCTTCTTCTTCCCCCTCTCTTGCTCTCAAAGCCATTCTTAAAGGTGCAGAACTTAATATATAACATAAACCAGGCGATTGGGGATACCAGTATCATAAAGTCACCCCAGGACAAGCATGTCCTTGTAAAAGGGATGGATACAACTTATCCACAGAAATCCAATCCAGAAAAGCAGTCCGTGAAAAGTATCTCTGTCATCTGCAGCCAAGCCATCAGTCAGAGGACGTGTGCTAGTTTGCTTTTCCTTTCTGCACCTCCAGGCTGTGTGGTTGTCATTTTGTGTATTTCCTTGGTGTTCTTCTGGGTCTCTTTCAGGTGCTATGTCTTATTCTTGTATGTAGGGCTTGATGTTTTTTCCCAGTACCCACCTTAGACCCTAATCTGTTGAGACACAGGCATACCCTCTCCCCCACATTATTAATGGGAATGGACCTTTGATTTCCTTGCTTTCAGGATCCTTGACTGGCACCAGCAGTCTTTCCTTTATTTGTGCCCTGGTGTTATTGGCAAAATGCCAGACAATGGGGGGTGCCGGCTCCATAAAGGAGTTATAGAGGAAGTTGAAAACATAGGTGGCTTTGGCAAGTCTCTCCATGTTGCTGAGAGACTCAACCCCTGCCCCCCACCTCACTGCCGCTCAAGGATCTGTTTTAATGATTTGGCCCGTTCCATGATAGATTGTCCAGGCAGAGAGTGAGGGATGCCTGTGTTGTGACTTACACCCCACTGATTGAGAAATGGGTGGAATTTTTGTGATGTGTAAGCAGGTCCATTTTCAGTTTTTATTTGCCTGGGGATACCCAAGGTGGCAAAAGCTAAAAGAAAATGTCTTATAATGTATTTTGCTTTTTCTCCTCATGTGCAGAAGCAAAAATGGCACCTGAAAAGGTGTCTATGGATACGTGTATGTATTTCAGTTGTCCAAAAGAGGGATAGTGCATCTCACCGTTTACCATAATTGCTGTGACTCCAGTCCTCGGGGGTTAACCCTGTGCCTAAGGACGGTAAGGTGTACTTCTGGCAATTAGGGCAGGACACCTCTATTGCTCTCACCTGTTCTTGGGAAATTTTGAACATCCACACTAATGCAGGCATGTTCTGATGGTAGAACTCATGAGACATTTTTGTTTGTTGGAAGGTGTTTGGTAATGTCTTGGTGGTCTGTGCTACCATTGCCAGAGCATCTGCTCTCCAGCTCCTTTCAGTGATTGGTCCCAGAAGGTCAGTGTGTATCTGACATGCATTATATGGTATGGCTGCTCTCAGTGGGAGACGAGGTAGCAAGTCTTGAGAGCAATTAATACAATTTGGGATTTGACACTTCTTTGAGCAAAGAATGTTCAGCCCTTTCAGCTACACCAGCTATGTATGCCAAATCCATAACCAAATTGAGAGGTTCTGGGAACCTCGAGAAGGTTCTGACGATGGCTGCTAATTCTGCAATTTGAGGGGACCCCTGCACAATTTCGACATCAGACTCCCCTTTCTGTGTCGCTGTATCTTTCCAAGTCTTAACTCACTTGTGGGATCTCCCTTAGCCATCGGTAAAAACTGTCACAGCCTTTAACGGAGTATGACTTTTCAGCAATTTGGGGACCAAATTGAAGGCTGAATTAAAGAGCTTATGCTTGAGATAGTGAATTGAAATTTTCCCTGGGTAACTGTCAAAGGTGAACTGGAGGTCATTTGTTTGGAGCAAAGTTTCCAAACAGTTAGATGTCAATGGCATATAAATGCATGAAAGGTCACACCCTGATAAGGTCCAGAGGCATGCCCTGGCTTTAATGATTAGTTGAACCATCAGTTCTTGTGGTGTTGTGATGGTTTTAATTGGCTGATGAGCTTGGAACACCCAATTATCCCACTCAACTATCAAGAGCGGGTCTCTGAGTGAGGTGTCCCACTGGAAGAGCACACCATGAAATCTTGGGGACTTACCCAGCATGGCAAAATGGAATGGTAAGTCCGGGTCACACCTGTGACCTTGTCTAGAGGTAAGTGCTTCAGCCACCTTGTCTATTGAGGCCCTGGCTTCCAGGGTGATGGTATGTGGGGAGTCCAGGTCCTCAGTGCCTCGGAGCAGGTTGAAAAGCTGTGCCAAGTCCTCCATGGTGATACCCAGGAATTTAACCCAATTGGTGCTCCTGCAGAGCTGGTGGAGGTCTCGGAGCATTGTGGGGTTGTCCTTGATGGTCAGCTGCTGTGGCATGATGGTCCTTTCCTGGATCTTCAATCCCAGGTACCACCACAGGTTTGTCCGCTGGATCTTCTCCTCAGCAATCTCAAAACCTGTGCTCTTCAGGGCTGCTGTAGTGTCCCAAAGCACCGTCTTTAGATAGTGCTGTCCTTAGTGCATATTGGTGTATCATCCATGTAATGAAATAAAATCTCCATTCGGGTAGTCTCTTCTCATGGGCATGAGAATGTGGGCCACATGTTGGCATATTGAAGGAGAGTTTTTCATCCCCTGTGGCAGTACACACCGCTGATACTGCCTGAGAGGTGTCTGTCTATTCAGGGAGGGAACAGAAAAGGCGAACCTCAGGGCATCCTTGGGGTGAAGCGGGATTGTGAAAAAGCAGTCTTGGATGTCAGTGACTACTAATTCCCAATCCTGTGGGAGCATGGAAGGCGAGGGAAGGCTGGGCTGGAGGGGACCTATGTCTTCAGTGATCTGATTGATCTTTCTGAGGTCGTGGAGGAGCCTCCACCTGTCTTTCTTAATCACAAAGACGGGGAAATCCAGGGACTATTGGATGGTTCAAGATGTCTCTTGGAAAGCTGCTCCTCCATGAGGGATTCAAATGCCTTTAATTTCTCTCTGGTTAGGGGCCACTGATCCACCCACACAGGGTTGTCGGTGGTCCACGTCAACTACGGGGTGGCATGCTCCACAGTGGCCCCAACTAGAAATCCCGTGGTGTAAACGGGATTTCTAGTCGCGTCCCCCATTGAGACAGGAGGTCCCTCCCCCATAGTGTAATGGGTGCCCTGACCACACATGGTCTTACTGTGGCCACCTTACCCTCTGGCCCTTCAATTAGGATGGTACACTTGCTCCTCATGGAGGGGGTGGCACCTCCAATGCCCAAGATTACACCATTGGCTGGTACCCATTCCCATGTGGCTGGAGTGCGATACGATGGTGACATCGGCTCTGGTGTCCAGCATCCCTGGGAGGTAGATCTTATTACCTCGATTGAACAGGGCACACTTGATCAGGGGTTTATCTCAGTCCAAAATGCTGTTGGGTTTGAAGAAATCTGTTCAGTCCAGTAAAAGGAAAGCTACTGCAATGGGAGTCCCTTGCAGTGGAAAAAAACGAGGGTCCAAGCATATGACTTCAACAGTTATTTCATCTTGCGATGTCACAGTTTGGACCTCAGGGACAATTTCTAGTCTTTTTACATTTTGTAGAGAGTCCCCTATAATTAAAACATCCTGTGGCCAGGTGTAGGGTTCATATTTGGTAAGTGTATTGTATTGGTATATTTGGTAGTGTATTGTGAGTGTATTGGTAAGATACACTCACACTGGTCTTCGAATTGGAGAGACTGTCCGCTTACCAACATGTGCTGGGTACCTTGAAAGTGACGGAGGGCTTTGGAGAACTGCTGTTGCTCCTCGCAGTAGCTGGTGTCAATGGCTGGAAATGGCGATCCTGTACTGTACAGGACAGTACAGCCTGGCATTTGCTGTCATTGCGTGGGGCTGTCCCATGCTTGGCCTGTTGTTTCCCTGACACCACTGGGAGTTTGGATAGTGGTGCATCTGGTGATGGTATTGAAACTGGGGACAATGCTAAAAGTGCTCTCTACAATTGATAGTCATTTGAATGACAGGCAGTGGAGGGATGACACTGTAAACTTTCTATTGCACTCACTTTTGTGACCTATTTCCCCACACTCAAAACATCTTAAGCTCTTTTTGTCAGGTGTTGGAGACACTTTAGCTGCTACCATGGCCTCTGCCACTGCTTTTCCTACTGCATCCGCAACTGTGTGTTCCGAGGCAGAGAGCCTGGTGCATGCTTCAATCATTTGTTCAATGGTTGGTTCAGGCTCAAAGGGAGTGCTCTTAACACTTGCTTATAGTTAGTGTTGGCATTGTTAACTGCAATTTTTCAGAGTAATTAATCCCTTGCTGGTACCAAATCAACTTGTTTGTCTATAGAATTTTTAAGTTGGTCCACAAACTTTATGAACGTCTCATTGGGCCCCTCTTTGATCTCTGTGAAACTTTACTGTGGAGTTGTGCTGTCTGGTGTTTGTAAAAGGGCAGTTTTTGCTGCATTCTTTATGTCTTCGAGTACGGGTCGGGGGATATCCTGTGCCTGATCTTCTGGCTTTTCGAAATCTCCCTCCCCAGCCAGATGGTCCAAAGTGATTTCTGTCCTTCCGTCCTCATTCTTATAAACTTTAAGGAGTTGTTTCAGTTGACACTTCCACACCACTTCCCACAAGAGGAACTCAGTGGGAGAGAGGAGGACAGACATGAGATACTGAATATCATGTGGCACTAGCACATGCGCAGGAAAGGTCACAGTTACTAGATTTTTAAAATAAGGTGATCCCCTCCCATTTACATTTACATCCCATTTACAAAGCTCTTTTAGTTCCTCATGCGGAATGGAGTCCCACCTTGGATTCCGTCTGCTCCTACCCCCTCTATAATCAACTGGGGCTGCCAGGAATTGTAACCTCTCCACCATCTCCCACTTTCCATCCCTGGTAGCCTGCCTTTGCGCCTCTGCCCAATGGCTGTTCTTCTCCTCCTTGGTGTCTGAGGAGGAGCTGCTCTACCCCTCGCAAGAGGAAGAAGGCTTAGTGGCAGAGGAGCTAGGCTTCCGGTGGACCAGTGTGACCTGATGGTGTGGGCCACTGGCAACCAAGACAGCTGCTTCCGGCCCCCATCATCACCACATCCTATTCTGGTGCTATGGGATCTGGATGTGGCATGACTACCAGGGGCAGAGTCAGGGGCAGAAAAGGCAGTGACTCCAAAGGGCGGGGCCTGTGAAAGAAAGGGGTGTCCCAATGGAAAGGGGAGGTGTCCCAATGCGGGGGTGATCTTTGACGCATGGGTGGTGTCAAGAGTGGAACATGTCATAGGGCTGAGCACGATGAAGTGGGCGTGGGGAAAGGAGGAGGAGGATCACAGGGGGCAATGGAGGAGTCAAATTTCATTTCAGGAACGGGAAGGGGAAAACTTGGAGGGCATAAGACAGCCGTCTCCCTCGTGAGGTCAGCACCATCTTGTGCCATTGGGGGCGATAGAACTGGGGACGTAACAACTGGGTATGTGGGGGCAGGCAAGAGGGAAAGGGTAGGATCCAGAGCAGTGTGATCAGTGCTGCCCTGGAGAGGGGACAGAAGAGGACGGGAGACACCAGAAGGCAGGTAGCTCTCCTGTGCCTTTTAGTGGTTTCCACCTCCCAGACTTTTCTGTGGGGAAGAGGGATTAAGGACACAAGAAGAGGAGGAAAGAACTGGGGACTTAGAACTAGAACAATTCCCCGAACTCCCAGATCCCTCAACAATCCCCTGAACAGAATCATAAATGAAACTGAAAATAGGAAAAATCTTTGCCACCTTAAAATCCCCTTGAGACTGTAAAACAAGTAACTTTCTCCCCACAGCATCCCAAAATGAAATTAACATAACAGAATTGCAATTTACATTAAGAAAATGTTTAAACAAATGAATTAAGATCCCTTTAGAAACCCTTTTCTTCCCCACAATCAGGGTATTTAAAACTTGGATATAAACTTCCCGCTGTGAGAGGGTTAATTTCGTACGCATTCTCGCATTGTTATTCTCCCTCAAGACTTAAATTGTAAAATAAAATGTAAAACGAAAGACCAACACATCAATACACTCACCAAACCCCTGAAGTGGGTCAAAAGAAGAGTCTTGGGGAGGTCTGCTGGCATGATCGATCCCCTCGCTACTGGAGGGTTGCCAATTGGTTCCCTCAGATACTTCCAATAAAACCTGGAAGTACCACTGGGGGAGTGGATCACCCAGAACATGACTTATGTCCAGATGCAGAAGCCCCTGGAGATGCTTTCAGGGACCGTCTGAAGCAGGTGCCTGCTTGGGTGCCCCTTGTAGCATCAGGTGTGGATGGTAAGGCAACGCTACCTTCCCAAAAGTGCCTCTAGAGAGGTCAGCGTCTAGGCAGGCTGCAATCACACACACATTCTCAGACACGCCACAGATAGCTTCAGGTCAACGGAGAGCCAGGAAGGGTCTTTATATTGAGTTCCAGTGGGGTTCATTGCAGCCACACACTGACAGAGTTCCAGGAACAATGACATAGAACAATGGAGGGTCCAGGGATATCGATGGGTTTAAGGGGGTGGATCCAAGGGTCAGGGTCCAATAGGAACAGGGTAAAGTGGTGCATGGGCAGGGTCAGGGAGAGGGAGAACCAATGGGATAACAGGCGTGGAGGATTGCAGCAAACGGGGGTCAGTGGAAAAACAGGGAAAGGAGAACTTTCTAGGGAAAGGATATAGAAGGCAAAAAGGAGATGAACAGCCCAAGGCCAGCTGGGTGCATATAACTGGGGTACAGTGAACTGGTAGGGCAAAGAACTATGAGAACAGCTTTTTCCTACAATATTTATGTGGGGGAAAACCTTCCTTTTATGCTTTAAGTTCACACCTTAGGGGCCTCCTTCCACACCATCACTGCCTTTGGCTCCAAAGCCTCCACAATCAATGGTCTAAGCTTAGATGATTTTGTGTCTGCAGAAGGGTTTTATCTCATAGTTCCTACTGAGAAAGGGCAGCCTACTCAAAGTAGATGTTTATACCTGTTTCTTTTCTAAACTTCTGCTTTCTTGATTCTTTCGATTTGAATTTTACACAGGAAAAAAAAAAAAAAAAAACAGAAAAATCTCCAACTACAAAAAACCCCAACCAACCAAAACCCCAAAATAATAAAAAAAAAACCAACAAAAAAGCCCCAAGAGCAAAACCCCCAAACTCCAAATGTCTACATAAAAGATGCAACAGCAGGAGGATCTCTGAGCAGTGAACAGAAGAGATTTTTACAATGAGAATGTCCAGCCTCCTGAATCAGGGACCAGAGACACTGTGACATCCCCCATCCTTGGAAGGGGTTCAAAATGTGAATGGTGTGACCATAAGCATGTTTCAGATCTGATTTCGAAGTTGAATCTAATCTGGAAGATGACCTGATGGGGCTGAAGCACTGATTTTCAGGTCTCTCCTGACCTGAATTGTTCTCTGAGTCCATGACATGCAGGATACAGATGACCTCGAGACACTCTCAGCTGTGGAGTCCAGGGATGGTTTCCAGCAATAGCCAATGGCACATGCCCAGGGAATGGTACAAGCACAAGATGAGACATGGTTTTGTCTCCTGTAATCACCCACTTTACAAAAATTGATGCAAGGATGTAAAGCCAAAGGTGGCTTATAATGAATAACCCTCTCTGCATTTTCCAGCCATCAGTCCATCAGACCACTATAATTTTTAGCTTTCCAGCAATCCTGAGACACACTCACACATTTCTTTCTGAATGGATTGCTGTACTAAGCTGAAGATGAGCTGCATTTTCAGCTCAGGCATGGAGTTGCATTGGGAAGCCTCTCAACCTCTGTTTCCCTGTCACTCTTGTCCTTCTTGCTCATTTTGGCTGTAGACTACTAAGAATAAGGGTTTATCACAATATCGTGTGCCCTTAGAACGTCACAGCCTTGTGATTGAAACAGCAGGGATGGGAAGATGGTTTCACTGGGGGGAGGCCATGCCCAAGATATTTCATTGATAAAGGGTCAGTGACAAACACTTATATGGTGCTTCCTCAGATCTTTCCGTGTGCAGTCTCATTTATTCTCTATTGTCACATGCCACAATAGAGCTTTAAAAAAACCCAAACAGCTGGAAGGCCTCATGTATCCAATAAAGCTCTGCATTTTTTCTGATGGAGAGAGACCTTTGACTAAACTCACAGGTCTGGATCCAGCACACTGTAGTAAATTAAACACCCCAAGAATTTTGATTAACTCATATTTCTAGTTTTTGCTAAGGCAAAACAAATATGGATGACACTGAAAAAATGTATCATGCTAGAGTTATTTTAAGGGATAAAAGTTTTTTAATTAACTTAGCAGAATCCATGAATCTTTGTTTTAAAAATTGTTTTTGTTTTCAGTAATCCAGTCATTTATATAGATTTTAAAGTAGAAGAAGAAGATAAATGGTTTGACTTAGACAATGTGGCCTATAAAATCAGTCTGCAGATCTCTTGACTCTAGTTTTGTCTCAGCAAATTTTCACCCTTTGCCTTTCTGATTTTGAAGCTTAAAAAATACATAAACCCAGGATTCTCTGAATCCATGACCTATTGTTCTTTAGTGTTAGTCTTTCAGACCTTCTGACTTCTTTATCTGAATTTTTGATAAAGGGTAAGAATGAATGAGTCAGAGCAGCACACCAGTGTCAGTCACTGGAGTTTCACTTTCTCCTCGTGCTGTGAACCACCATGTGTGGGCCAGGTATGTCTTATAACTATGGCTGGGACTTGTCTGCACTGGACATCAGGCAATTTTTAAAAATTATAGTTTGTAAAGCTACAGAGAAGGGATAAATTTTGTCCTTGGGTCTGAGGGTTTGAAAAATCCTGGTGAATTTCTCTGTAAATGTGATGATCTGAAGAAATGCAGGAAACATGAGCTTTCCCAGGTGCATAATTAGTGAAGTCAAACAGCTGAAAAGCCTTTAGCACATTGTGCTTCATGAGCACAGCCCTGCTGGACTGCATCATTTACCAGCAGTGTCAAGGGAGGCACCTGAGTCAATTCAGGATGCAGCTTTTTGGTTCATCTGAGAAGGGAGCAGGGTCTTCCAAAACAGTAAAAAAGTGCAAATTGGCAATGTTCAGAAAATTTTTAGTTTCCATTTTAATAAGGAAAAAAAAAAAAAGAAGAATACAGATAGGAGAAAATCAAACCTTTTCTTGATGTCCTTGCATCTTCTCATCTCTCATTCATGGGGGAAGGACTGTTTCAATGGGCAAATTTGGACTGAAAAACAACAGCTCCTGAAGCGCCCCCTGACCCCTACCACAGGATTCTGTCTGACCTTGACTGACCCACAACTTGCCTGTTCTCCTTTTAGCTAATCAAAATGTAGATAAAATCACAGTTTAAGACAGGACATTGCAAATAAACTTATAGTCATTAGAGGAATCTAATTTAAAAATAATTTCAGCCACTAAAATAAAGAGAAAATTAACAAATTATAAGCACATCTTCATCTTCAGCATCATTACTTAAGAACTGCATATCTTAACTGAATGAAGTCAATGTTATAAAATATACTTGGTGTAAGTTCAGAATTTTTATCTTGCCTTAATATGCAATTACTGTACCAAAAGTAGAGAGATTACAATGAAAACCTGTTTCACTGCGTTGAAGTTTATGCTTGAAGTTTATGACTTCATATTTAATTGTTCATTGTTCCCTCTGCTAATTTAAATGGAAGTATCATCATGTACATGCTTCATAAGGATTTCTGAAGCATATTTCTGAACCACATCTTTTTTTGTGGGGTGGTTTCTCAGCCACACTGTGTGTGCAAATCTGTGTCACCTGAACCTTCCTGTGGCATTCAGGGGACACAGAAGATAGAGGGATCTCCCAGCAGTGGAGGAAAACGGGTTCAGATGATTTTGGTTTTCTTTGGAAAGATTTCTGGTTTGCTGAGAAATTTAGAAGTCTTTGCACACATAAATTGTTCTCATTTCCCTGAGATCCTGGATGTTGTTTTCAATTCAGGATATCCCCTCAGTTTTTTCTTTTTTCCTTTCTCCTTTCCCCTTGCCTTGCTTTGCCTTCCCTTCCCCATTCCCCTCCTCCTCCTCCTCTTCCTCTTCCTTTCCCTCTCCCCCATGCCATCCTGAGCCTTCTGGGGGCACTGCCACTGCAATTTAGGGTTTGTGTGGAGGTTTTTAACTACAGTCAGAAGTGATCCTGCCCTCATTCATACAAGTGATCTGGGCAGGTATTTCCAGATGCTCCTCTTCCTTTTCCTTTTTCAGGGGGGAGAGGGAAGAGAGCATCAAAATTATTTCCGTTAAAATATTTGTACTGAGAACAATCTTTAGAAAACATTTAAGATTTAGAAAGCTATTTAAAGCTGAAAGGCAGCTGTCGTGGGTTACTGTAGTACCCATTAATGCAGCTAATGGTGAGAATGTGGAGATAAACATTGAAGTCTGGCAAAAAGTAACACACACCACAGAAAGCACAAAAAGGTAAACAAAATTTCACTTGTACACTTGAGTTTCCCACATCACACTTCACTGCATGACTTATGAAATCTGGTCTGCAAGACAGGTAAAGGCCCAGGAACGTTTCCTCTGAAAAAAATACATTGTATTTGTAGGAAAAATCCCTGTCTGACAGAGGTGATCTGCTGGTCAGACTGATCTGCAATCTGTCATGTAAAGAGGGCAATTTTTCAGCTGCTGGATTTGACAGAGGTCTGGGAAGAACCAGGCTGGTGGGAAAAGGGAATTGGACAAGGATATTTGTACTTGCAAGTGAACAAAGCTGTCAGTGATGAGGAAACTGTGTCCTTGATATAACTTTTTATAACAGGAGGGTGTCCTGCTAGAGACAAACCACAGTGACACAGGCAGTTACAAATCCATTGAGTATTGAGGAAAAGTGTGGCAAGAAGAGGATTTGAGTAATGTATAAGGGTAATGTAACAGGCTTCAGTCAATGGAATTCTTTCACCAGCTGATAGATTTTAAAATGGACTTAGTTTCTAACAGGGTGTGTGTTCATTCGGTGTGTGCAGATGAACACAACTGTGACAAAAAATATCTAAACAGACAATTTGAAACACTCTCCTCATTCACCATGACTACAAAGTGTGGCATTTCCTTGCATTTTTTTAATTTTTAAATCTGTTCTAGTTGACTTCTGTAAGAATATGACAATACCTGTGTCTATTTTAAGTGTATTAAACCTTGTATAGGGAAGAAATTACAACTTGCATTGTTTCCCATTAAGAAATTTCTTCCACTTTAACAAAATATTAGGTACAGAACATTTTTCTTACCAAATTTAGAATTAGAAAATATGATGCACATAGGAAATTTTTTATGCAAAATGAAAATAAATTAATTTTATTCAACTCTGACTGGTATTATTATTAAATGCTAGCCTTTGGGTTGGGTTGGGATGTTTACTTTGTACAACATACCTTTGAAAAAAACCTCAAGTATATTATGTTTTTTTTTTCCTGATGAACCTCTCACTGAATTTGTAGCTGTCTCCTCAGCTATTATGTAAAGAGAACTCCCAGGCAGATAAGATTAAAATTACATAGATATGACATGAGTCAAAATGAACCTGGCACTCAGAAGGAGTTTGCTGTTAAAGCCTATCAGAAGGCACAGTCAGTGTTGTCTCATTTTAGCAATAAGATCTTGCAAAATAACTTCTTGATAACAGGAAGATGGGATAATCTGTCACATCTCAGGGTACTGAAGAAGGGCGATGAGTTTCCCCTCCACTCCACTGTTTATTGTCACCTGCTCCAGCCCCAAGCACTTCCCAAAAGCTGCCTTTGTGCAGCTGTTCCTGGACGCAGAGAAATTTAATTTACAGAGGAAATTCCACCGCTCTGCTTTGGAGACAGACTCTGCTCACAGGCATCAGCAGCGAGAAGGATAAAAAACCTTTTCACACACATGCTCCCCACTTGCATTTTGTGAGGTTTTTTTTTTATCTACACACCTCCTCAAAGATTGTTAATGAATAAAGGAAATGCTCTTTGTATTAACACAGTGATGGCAGAGGCAAGCATAGATACTCTCTCTCCTCCCACCAATCCATATCTTTACTTTTCTTCTCCTTGTTTAGGACAAAACCCAGGCCAGGTTTCCAAATTCCCCACAGCAGTATAGCTTTAATAATAGGCCTATAAATTCCAGATGTTCTGCTGGATCACTACAGACCGAGAAATTCTGGGTAAAATACAGAAAAGATTCAAGATGTAAGAAATCTGTGTCAAATAAAACTGTAGGAGAAAATGCAGAGGCAAATAGTTCCATTTTAGTCTCATTTCATCTCATTCCTCCTGTTGATTCAGTCATTCCTTTCTTCTCGCAGTATGAATGTCAGTTTCATGTTAATGCCTTTTTCACCACCCTTTAGAAAGTCAATTTGTCAGAACATTGAAAAAGGCCTATTTAAACTTTCAGCTACAGATGGAAAATATTTCTCTTTATAAAGAACTCAAACCCAAATTTCTCTGAAAGCCAGAAATGGTTTTAATAAAAACTAATTGAAAATGTACTTAAAAAGTTAAGGTTATGTATAACTGAGAAAACCCTGATAATTTTTTTTCTTTTATGTATTTCTGCCTGAGTTATTTTTTTCTCTCTTCTTATATGCTGTTTTCTGAAAATGCCTGATTTGGCTCAAAAGACTTTTCCAACCAGCCAGTTCTGCAAGAGACGTAGACTGATTCACCCTATTTGACACCTGACCAGATTTTCTGCTTCCCCATGGAGGGCCCATGATATCCATGGGATTTAATCTAAAATAAAAATCAGTGGGTCATTCCAAGGCTGAAAAGGCAAAGGTGATAAAAGACCACTCACAGTAAGATTAGCCCTGTTATTTCTGGGGCACCAACAGGAAAGACATGCTTGACCTGGTTCAAAAAGTAGCTTTGGCTACCCATATGTGCTGAGAATTGAGCAACTTAAATTAAAAAAAAAAAACAAAAAAAATCCCAAAAACAAAAACAAAAAAATCCCCAAAAAAACCCCCACAAAAATCAGTAGAGATGAGGTTAAAAATTTGCATGACAGACTGAATTTTCTCAAAATTCAAACACAAGGAGTTCTAACTTACGCTATAAACTAAACCGAGATATTGTGCCTGTCATTATCTCCAGGAAAACATAATTTATGTTATTTTTGCTGTCAACTGTGAAGTTCCTGTTTATTCCCTGAGAATCCTGCCAAACTTTAGGAAGTCATCTGGTTTGGGGCTGTTAACAGATGGGAGATAAATCAGTACACGATAGTTCACCTCCATCTTGCATGAAATAATCTAGTTTGTGAATCTCGCCCCCATCAACATGCACAGACTCGGCAGCAGAGACAACCTCATGGCTTCATACTTTTACTTACTATTGGAAAGAGAGGATACATAGGAAGCTGCTTTAAATAATATCGTGGATATGCACTTGCATTTATGTGTGAACATATATATTCACCTGCACAGCCATCCCACACACTGACATTGGTACATGCATAATTTTATAGGTGTTAGAGGAGGTGAAGACAGGAGCTGGAACAGCTGACAACTCCCCTGGCAGTTCCTTGAACATGAGTATGTTGACACCCTCAGATTTACTGATTTCACCTGTGAATTACTATGGTAATTACTATGGTAAATTTCATATGAAACACCCCCCCACACTCTACTGCAGAGCTCCTGAACCACCCAACAGAAAGAATCACTCTGAACCACTCGGGGGTTTCTGAAAAGGCTGCTCAAGAGAAACCAGAAGGGACGGCAGCAGTGCTAAATGTTTCAGGATGTTAGAGTAATATCTATAAAACCCAGTTACATTCTTTGGGAAGACTAGTGGTCCTACAGCTGCTAAATGCCACACAGTACTTTCATTAGTAGTTGTAGTAGCTCATTAGGGAATTGAGATATTTAGTAAGGAAAACATGAGACACAAACAGAGGAAAGTTGGGTGGATATCGTTATGTTACAGTGATTCTTGTAAGAAACCTTTACAGTAGAGGCAAAGTGCAGAGCTGGTGCAGCCCAAATCCAGCCCATTAATTTGGTCATCTTTGAAATAAGTTGGCCAGGAGACAAAACTCCTGTTTGATGCCTTTATTAGGACTTAGCTCTTGGGGTGGGGTGGTCACTTGCATCACTGCTGCTCCCACACTGCCAGCTCTAAGAAGGAGGCACAATTCAGCTTTGCAGCACACTCTGCAAAGCTGGGGCTTCCATCCTCGTGGGAGTAGCCAGGAGGCCTGCTGATT
>NW_005087746.1:230113-259662 GCF_000331425.1 Pseudopodoces humilis | reverse complement strand
GGGTCAGTCGTTTCCAGTCATCTTAGGTCATGGTGATGCAGAAAGATGGTTTCTAAGCAGGCTTAGGTGATGCAGGGAGATGATCTTTCATCATAGGTTGCTAGAATATGTTTCCTTGTCCTTTTATTCCTCTGTTAGCTTGTTGTTTTTGTGTCCTGCATGCCTTAGTTTGCATATTACTCGGTTGCACAGCTTCATGGGACTTTGTTCTAGTGTGGCACAGCTTCCATGGGAGTTGCCTGGTTCTGTGGCATACCTTCCTAATGCGTAGCTTTTGTTAGTGTGGCCCAGCCCCCATGGGAGCAGCTTTGTTACATAGTAGCAAGGAAGTAAGGGCAAGGGTACAGGAATGTCTCATAAGAACCTTTAAAAAACTTCAGAAACTGGTAAGTAATTAACATTACTAATAACCATCGGAGTAAACAAGGTTTACAAATGGGGGATAAGAACATTAACTGTACATAAGTAAACACAGTATTTTAACCAGGGTGGATTTCTCGAGAGATTTTATTCATGACAATTTAGTCTTGTCTCCTGGCCAATTTCTTTCACCTTTCACAGCTAGGAAACCAAGAGACAAAGAAATTCTCAGGCTTAGGTCTTAAGGTGGTGTTCACAGGTTGATCTCACTTTTTAGTGGGTAAAACTGCTGCCAATTCTCAGAAATTACCGATAATTGGTCAGGAGAAAAAACTCCCATCAGCCTCCAGCAGCTTCAACTTCCTTAGCTACTAAAGCTATCTTAAAGTCACCCCATGACAAACAGAAAGATAATAGGCAAGAAAAACCTCTTAACAGTGTCAGCCTGATCAGATATGGATAGTCCAATCCTGTATTTCTTGTGGGTATTAAATGCATCATATTAATTAAGCAGGGAACTCAAGGGACAGGCTTAGAAAACTCTGGCTTTGTGGAAAGAGTTTCCTATCAGAGGGCAAAATCTGAAAGACTTGTGATAAATGTAACCTTGGATAAAAATTCGTGAAAGAATAAATAAGTATATAACTGTATTTGTAGCAATGTAAAAATTATATAAAATACAGTGTGGCCTAAGAATTTCCCCAAACCCAGCAGTAACTACCCATTCAGGCGGTAACGACCCTAGGCGACGTTCATCAGCCTGAAAGAAAGAGCAGGACACGAACAATTAAGCTAAACAAAGAAAGGAGCCAGGCCGAGATGCCCATCGACTCCACACCGCACCGGGGCACCCCTTCCTGCAAGCCCCGACTGAAGATGCAATCAAGCCAAACAATAAGAGGAGCCCAGCCGAGATATCCATCGACTCCGCACCGGACCTGGACACTTCACCCTGAGAGCCCAACCGAAGATACAATCAAGAAGCACTCAGAACCTTTCACATGCGAACGGACTCTGCCCAGTCGTCTATTGATTCAGTTCCACGGTTCCAGGAAATTCATTCAACCAGCCATCTAAACTCTTTGTTGAACAGTAACTGCTCGGAGTTTTGGCCTCAGGACACAAAATCCCTATAAAAACCCCAGACAGTCTACCCTCCTTCGTGGATTTGGGTAAATCTGTACCTCTGGGTATAGACGTCTCCCTGTCCACCCAGCGCTGCGCTGATTTATTGTGGGGTTTTTCTCTCGTTGTTTGTGATTGAAATTGTTTTATAATAAATCGCTTTTTATATTAACCCTATTTTTGCCATTGCATTTATAACAGACTTAAGTGTCAAAAAGCATCACTTCAGAAGAAAATCCTTAAAATACTCCAGGATAGCATTGCCCATGTCATTTCTACGGGAAAACCTGCATGGCAGCCTGGTTTTAAGCGTATTAATTGTTCTTTGCTCTAATGAATAGGGGAAGGCAAGGAATGGGTTGATCCCAGATGATTAAACAGCTTTGGAATAACCAACAGCCTTCAGATAAAGATTGAAGGCACTTTGAGGTAATTAGTTGTGGTTAGTTTGGTAAAGAGATTAATGATTAGTGAAAAGACATAATGGGCAATAAAATACATTGAAGCAGCAGACTAAGACTAAGACTAAGACTAACAGTTGAAGACATGCATTGAAAGTAGTGGGAAAATACATCCTATTTAAAACTGATAGGGTATCAAAATAACAGAAAACAGACCTATATTTTCCACTCCTTTTATAATTTTTGTCCAATAGATGATGAAACTAACTTGATGAAAAAGTGATGAGAACTGGTATTAAAACTTCTCTCACAACACAACAATGCTCTTTAAATGACAGTTGAAGTCAAGATTTTCCAGGATCTAGGGTTTTGGCTCCTCTGCCCAGATTGACCTGTTCCTGGATCCTTCTCCATTACCTTCATCTCTCACAGAGGGTCCCTGACCCCTGCTGATACCTGCAGTAGAATTTCCAATACAATTTTTTTTTATTCCAAGGAGAAGAGTTTTGTGTCACTGTAGCAGATTCTTTGGTCCACCTAGACTGAATTTGCAGCACACCTCCAGTGCAGGCAGACTTCTAGCACTTTCGTAACAGTAAAGTAAGCACATGTGGGTTTAGGAACAAATCACTACCTCTACTGAGGGAAAGCCAAAATATCAGTGACTTAAAAATCAGACCAAACTCCTGGGACAATCTATTTCTACATCAGAAATTGTATTCCATCTGCTACTATGAAAGGGACCAAATATGAGGAGGCAGAGCTAAGAGTTTACCCACTGTTATTAACATCAGATAGTAACTGGACACAATTACAAACTGTGACCTCCTCTTCGCTCCTCTCAAAACCTATCCTGGGAAGGAAAGCTCTTAGGCTTGTTACAGGTAAGATTTTGTAGGCACATAATATACTGATTTTGCCATTTATATAGAAATTGTGTCTCACTCTGAAAGACCTGGTTACCAAGGCTGTAATTCACTGGTTTCCTCTCCCCTTTTTCCTTGGCCACATGACACCTTTCAATAAATTACAATTAATGATGGCAGTGACTGACATAACCCCTCAAAAAATAAATCTGGGTAGGTTGATGTTCATGAAGAAGATGGAGGGTTTTCTTTGAGAGAGCCTAATCCTTTCAACAGTTGTGTAAGACCAAAGAGAGTAAGATGGACTAATACTGATTATATTCTTTAAAATGGTAGTCAAAACCTTCAAGACAACCTTAGGGAGAAATGTATTTCCTGTTACCCTCTGACACTTGCTTACACTGAATACATTGGAGTGTTTCATTTGGCTGCCCTGTCTTTAAGGGGAAATGAAAGGCCTGGCTTGTGGGATCCATAAAGGAATTGCAAGTTTGTTTTACTACTCAGTCACTAACTCACACCAACTCTGAAAAAAATAAAAAAATACATCTGCTCATAATAACTAACTCCATTAAATGATTTTGCCTCTCCTGGGAAATGAGCTACAACAAATTTATGGGCTTTTCACACATATGTTAGCAGCAGCAGTATTCACTGAGTGACTGCTGCATGTCACTGTTATTGCAGAGCCAGGAAGGTATCTGAGAATTCCCAGTTCCTGCACCCATGTTGGCTAACCTTGACTGGGGCAAATAGCTGCCTCTCTTTGCATCACAGATCTGTTTTAGCATGACATTTGATGTGGTTTATAACTGCTTTTTCACATATGTTTTTTAAAAAATCCAATCGTTTCTTCCTACGAACACCAATCAGTGCCTTTGCCCTCCCATCACCAGAAAAAGCTTTTAGGAAGCATGAATACAAGGGCAGCAAATTAATTTTAGAATTTCACTTCTAATGACAGCTTCTGGCTATTTAAAGTATTACCCTAATTTCTACCCCAGAATGGCAACAAGAAGTATGACTCCGTGTCTTTTTAACAACCCACAGAACAAAGCAGTGGTACTGCTGATGCTGCTAAGAAAGAAGTTAACATCACACACCAGCTGCCACACACATGCAATTATGAACCATTCCCACTCCTCATAACTATCCCCAGCTAATCCTCATTTTCTTGTTCCTGTTGCATCTGCCTTACACTATTCTCTCACTGCTTCCCAGTCCCTCGAACTTTTGTTATGCCATTGAACTCCACTAACTGCTGCTTATGCTCAGTTGCCAAGAAACTGATTCTTTAATGCTAATCCTGGTGTGTTGTCCCTCTTACTTACTTCACATCAATAATTACCAACAGCCACCCATTCCTGCCTTGAGAATATATTTTTCATGAAAAATCATCTCTGCAAGAGGGTTTGTGCTTCTTTGGAACACTCAAGAAAAGAATGGGAAGCAAATTAAAAGCAGCAACATGAAAGTTGGTGAGGTTTGACAACAGAAGGGGTTGAAATCCTCTTCCATGAATTTATGTCATAAGTTTGCTTAGCTGCTGATGAATGGGATTTCCATATTTTTAACTCCTACATTCCTTTCTGTCACTCCCTCAGTATTTCTGCAACTCATTTCCCCTCTGACTCACTTGGCTAAGTGTCCTTGGTGACTGCTTTGACTCAAACAACATTTTATTTTACAAAACTTCCATATAAATTTCACTGTCACACAATGAAAATAAGATTATATTTTTCTAAGTTGCTTCTCTGTCTCTTATCTGCCACCAGGATGACACTTAAGCTTCTCTGTTCAGCCACCATCAAACTTCAGCTCAATGTTGTATTGCCTAAGAGATCCATGATAGTGGAGAGAAAAATGATCCAAGTCATTAAAGGAGGGGAAAAAAATAATAAAAAGGAGTGATATAAAAAGAGCATAACTAGATCATGTCAATTCTTCTCTCTCTGTTTCTTATTTAACACATGTATGGATTTAAAGCATCTGTTATCCTGATGGCTTGGAGTGTAGAACCAACATCATTCATGGGATTCTGAAAACTTCATGGTTTTTAATAATAGGGACTCAAAGGATGCTATTAAAATTGAGTGTAAATGTAAATGCTTCTAAAAATTCCAAAATATTGGCAAGGGAAAACACATTGAATTTATCTGGGCTTTTTTCCCTCTTATATACAGTTGGACAGGCTGCTTTGTTTTTAAAAAAAAAAAGTCCTGAACTTGTTCACCCTCAGGAACTTCTAAACCAGAATTTCAAGCTATTCCAAATTGAAGAACTTCAGCTATTAATTAATTTCTTCTCCAGACCCAATCCTCTCAATTGAACCCAAAAGACTAAACAGTTTCTTCTTTTTCCATAGTATGAAACAAATGCAATTTTTTTTTTCCTGAGTCAGAGTCTTCATTTAGTTTGCCATTTGAGGCCAAGTCTGCTAAGTTATGCATTTCAAAATTTGCCACCATGAGGGATAAGCAGGAGAAACACTTTCTTTGGGGTTAGTTTTGTACAAATACAAAATACTGGAAGAAAACTTCTAACAATGTGTTTTGAAGAGACTGATAATTAGGGGCTTTATTACTTCGCCAGCTTTTCTGTTGTAGCCTTTGCAGCACCATCCTCATTAGATCAACATGACTTCATGTGCCCCTTGATATTTAGCAGCTGTACTGCATAAAATCTGCAATCCTGGGTAACTGCAAAAACATTTTTACAAAATGTCAAATGAGTAAGAAGGATGGGGGAAAATAAGATATGCTTATATAGAGAAATTTTAATTTCTTTCAAATAAAATGATTAATAAAAATAATCTTAGTACACCTTTTTGATAACATCTTGCACTAACACACACACTGGCAGTCTCCACACAATAAGTCTGAAAAGACATTTGGGAAAAAGAAAAAAATAGTGAACTATTGTTTCAGGATACAGTATTTTTTTTCCTGAATAAAGAATATTTTCTGCAAGAACAAAGGAAACAAAGAGAAGACTGTTGAGGCAAACAATAGCGAGCTAAATGCATGTACTTGATCTTTGTTGCTTCCTATGTTTTGACAGGGAAATAGGGAACCAGCAAAGATTTACTTATTTGTTTCAGATAAATCAGGGTCCCTGGGGTGGGATATCAAAATGTTAAAATAGGACATGAAAAAGCCAACACAGAGTTCTGCCAAGCAGATTGCCTTTTCTAATTTTCACTGCAATTCTGAGCTGCTTTTTAAAGTTTTGTTTTTATTTTTTGGTCTGCCCTACACACTTTGTGTGGTTTACGTCTGACAGCTCCTGTGAAGAGGAATGCTTTCATCAGGAGTGAAAGATTTGCGAAATCTGTAGCACTGGCAGGTGAGCACAGCAATGCCAAGGGCACAACTAGAGTATGCCTTGTGGAAGAGCCCTCATGTCTTTAAGGAACTGAAGAATAAAGAGCAGGCAAGAATTGAATCCTTCCATACACTGGTATATATACAGATATATATGGTATATATCTGTATTTTAAATGTATTTCATGTGCATAACATGCATTTCTGTAGCTTAATACAAAACAGTATGTGTACTGCATGATCTTAAAATGTATATTTCTATGTTACTGTATGTATCTCCTTTCATGGTTAAACTGAAAAAAAAATTATTCATAATGTGCAGACTTTAAATCTTCGTTGCATTTCCTTGATGACACAATTAGTTTGACATTTTTGTATGTGGAGAGGGTGAGAGGAGTGGTAAAAGAAATAAAGGATGGAAAAATAAGAAGAAAGTCTTAGGAGTGTGAACACTTGACTTGCTGAGTTATGTTCTTTCCACTTTTTGTGCACATTTCTAGCTCATGAAATAACAGAACCACATAAAATTTTGGGCTGGAAAGGACCTTTATGGATCATCCAGTCTGATATTTCAAAGGTGTCACAACCCACTGGAATAGGGCATGATGTTCATTATAAATTCTCATCCAGCTAAACAAAGACATCCAACACTTTTCAGTGAACTCTTCTGCTTTTATTTTACAGTCACCTTAACTCCTGCAGCCAGCCCAATCTTTAGACCTTCTGGCTAACAAGCCCTTGGTTTTGTACAGTGCACTTCAGTCAGCTCTCAACTCCTCACAAGGAATTTTCAGAAGTAGTGGCTGAAGGTAAAATCAAAGGAAACTGAGACGTTATACGCACATCCTTACAGAAGTTACAACAGTACAGAAATTACAGAGTAAAACACAGCTGCTGTCCCTGGATGGAAAGTGCCTGGAATGCTTGAGACCCATGCCACAATGATTGCCACACCCAAAATCTGCATCCACAGCACCTGCTAAGGGGGATGGAATGGAGGGTGGGTGGCCAGGCTCTGTTGCAGTCCTCACAGGGACGGGAATTCAGTGGTTCTCTGCAGCTGATAAACCCCACAGCACCTGTCAGCCAGGGCAGAGAGGAAGAGATCAGCTGTTGAGCCAGCAGCTGGTGTGGAATCACTCTCCTTGGATGAGCTGGGTTCCTTATAACCTAATTGTGATGTTAACACACCACTCCACCCCAGCATTACCTGCCCCAGGGTCTGACCACTCCTCACTGGGCACCTGCTCTGTGGCTCATTGACTGTGTCTGACAGCCAGGTAAGAGAAATTGACACCATCAGGAACACAGGTATGTATGACCTGAGCCACTCAAACTCCACCTAAATATGAGTATGTAGTATAAAAATAAGTCAAGAGTGGGAAAAAATTAGGGAAGATTGCATTGTAACTGCTGAGCTCAGGCAATAGGCTGAACTTGCCTTGTGCCCTGTGGATACCTGTTGGGTGAGAACTCTGTGTGTGCTGAATACCTTTAATGGAGTTTAGAGTTTGACTGTGCTTTGAACATGTTTTTGCCATCACATACTGTCACTGATGCTCCTCAAACCTTAGGCTGGCATAATTTTATATTAATTCTAATTAATTCTAATTAATTCCATTAATAGAGAGTGTTGTTCCATAAACTAACTGTGGGATCCTTCTAGGCACTGGCAGCACTGGCAGTGGGGAACAAACTCGAAAAAAAGTGGAGAGACCCACTGAGGGGTCTCCCTCATGCTTTTGCGGTTGTGTACCTGTAAAGGTCAATCAAACCCCTCCAATCCAGTAGGGCTGTTCAGTGAAGGGTCCCTGTAATGGGACACTGACAGACTGGTGGGGCACAAGGCTTTCCTGGGGTGCTGACAGACAAACTGACATCAAGGGCCAAGGAAATCTTCCCTTTTCACATCATGCTGGCTCTCAAGGCACAACACATGGCCAAAAGCTCCCCACTCTTACAGGAAACTTCAGGACCAAGCACAGAATAGAAGAGGACAGTTGCATCCCAGGATTTGGTAGGGGATATGTGAGTGGAATGCCCTGAGATAAGACCCCTGTTTAGGAATATTCTCCCAAAGTCCCTTGTTTTATGTACCCCAGCTGCTAAGTTGCATCATCCTAGTTACATCATCCAAGTAACATTGCTCCTTGTCTCTGCCCCAGAATTATGTCATCCCTGTTCTCCACCCCAGTTCCAGAATGTTCCCTGCTTCTATCTTCCCCATTGGTTCCTGTTCCCTGTCACACTGCCCCTGGACCCTGGTTGGTTGTTACCCTTTGACCCCACCTTGCACTGCCCCTGTGCCCTCAATCCATTGACCCGCGGTGCTGATGCTCTGCCCTTCCCTCGTTGTACGAAACCCTGGACCTTCCTTTGTTCTTGGTTCTTTGTCCATGGTTCCCTTCTGTGTGAGCTTAATAAACTTCACAGGAAGTCCACACAAAGAATCTCTCTTGTCTCTCTGGTCAACATTCATAAAGTGTTGATATGAAAAACAATGGATGGGACCACCGTTCTATTTAAGATGATTTATTGCTGTCCTGGTTTAGGGCAAATCTGGGAGAAAACCTCCAATGGGGCTCCCCCTGGGAAGCAAACTCACGTGGCCCTTTTCTCCCACCCCCCAACCGGTTCGGGAAGAGATTTCTCCGAGAGAAGTGGAAAAAAACTGTTTATTTCACAGGCACAGCACTACCCAGCACAAAAATGAACGATATCAAATTACAAAACGTCTCGCCGTTCAGAAGAGATGACAAACTTCAGAGGGTCTCTTTCCTGTGGGTGTTCGCTCTGTTATCAGTCCTTCTGGCGCTGGAAAATGCCGCTGCCCAGGCTGGGCTCCCGGTAGTCCACGGGTGCAAGCTCCCGGTGCTCCCCCGAGTCCCCAGTCCAGAGCAGGTTCGATTTGTTTCAGAAAAAAGGGAAAGAAAACAGTCCAGGAAGAGCTCTCTGCTCCGGCTAGTTGGAAAGCCAAGGCGATCTGTCTCTTGTTGTCTGTCTGTGCTGATGCGGGGGGAGCAAGTACAGTCTCTGATAACAGACTCGGTGCTTCTTTTCCACTCACTTTTACTCTTAGATGAAATTTTAAGAATACAAAACCTGTGTCTGGGTTAGGTGGATGAATGGGGATACAATTTAACATCATAATCAACCCAGGACAATTGCTCAAGTAAACCAGATAAGATATCTGTCTCAAAGGCGTGAGATTTGGAGAGAAGCAACATGTCAGCCATAGCTCAAGGTAGTCACAGATTTCTTTTTCACACAGCAATAGAGAACATTTTGGTCCAATAGACAGTTAACACAAAACTTGTTTCTACTTAATAACCTATCACCTTTGCTAAATTTTGCTGCACTGCGACTGTCTCTTAGCCAATAAGCTGACGGGTCATGTACTCACATACCTCTATTATAGCTTCTAGATCCCTAGTCTACTTTATAAGTCACATTATTACAGCTCAAACCTCACACTATTTTACCTAATATAATTTCTTACTTACTGAAGACGTAATCTTACTTATAAATATTGGAACATAAGTTTATAATTTTTATCCTTGATGTCTGTGTACCTTTATCATTACATTAACCCAAGCTCTTTCTAAGGCTGCAGATTGGACCCTTCAGCATCTATGGAAGTTTCTATTTTTCCACTTCCCACAATAGAGATCATGGTGTGCAAGCTTCTGGTGTGCGGAGTTATCCCTTTCTGTGGAGACACAGTTCTCGGGAAGGCGGTGGTTTCAGCAGCTCCTGCCATGCCGCCGCACAGGACAGCCATCCTGTGCCCAGGCAGAGTGAGGCACGAGAGAAAAAAAGGGAGAGAAGACAGAGAAGTAAGACTTCCACCAGATCATAAATCCCATATTGGTCCTGCCATGTGGATGATCCAGAGCTGGGGTAAACAAGACTGAAAGCGAGAGGGAAAATAGAATGAGCAGGCCCAATCTGCTCCCTTTCACAGCTAACTTGGTGCAGCCTCATATGTACAGTAAATTTTTCATGCAGTTTTGTCCCACATGCACACCCAGCCCTTTGAGCCCTTCTCCAGAGAGTGAATTGAGGGTGGAGCACTGAGCTCAAGTCTCCAGGCAGAGCAGAAAATTGGCTCAGGACAGCACTGCCCTACCTCCAGGCCCCTCTCTTCTGATCATATTTCTCCTGTCATAACAATCAGAATTTTTGAGCCAGAATGTGCTTATGCATGGTCCTCCACAGTAGGGACATCTTCCACTGTATTTACTGAAGGTACACTGAATTCCATTCTCTATGTAATTAACAAACATAATATAGTGTTATTCCCAATATCATCTGGTATTAATTGATAGCCATTGATAATAGCAGAAAACCTCTGGGAACAAAATGATATTCAAAAGCCATGGTATGAAGCATCTAGACTCACAATCAATTCAAGTTTGATGACCTTCTGCTGGGTCATTGCTGCTTCATCGCACACTATAAAGAGCTGACATGATTTGTCAGAGCTGAATCTCCAGCAATAATTCCACTAACAGGCTGATCTGTTACCTAAGTCATAATTCCAGTTTTAAATCTCCGAGCAGGTGCTGTCAAACAGTTAAGGAAATGGCTGAAGATAAACTTCATCCTTTTCTATTTTGACAACATGGGTTCAGAGACCCTGTTACATGTGATTTATTTATTTTTTTTCAATTATTAACTTCATATAATATTTCAATAATTATGAGTCCTGTTCAGGCACTGATACCCCACAAACTCAATTTGATATAAATAAAACAGAAATAATCTTCTTTTTCATTTCACATACTATCACAGGCAGAAAATGTGCACATGCAGAGACACAAGGATATGGAACATGCAATGTTCATGGCCCATGCTGTTTGACTTTACAAATTTTAGGTGTCTGGTGTGCTAATGTTCTCTAGTAACCATAAAAAAGGCAAATTTATTTAAAAGACAACTATAATAATATGATCTTATCCTAGAGTTTTCCCCTTGACTTAATAGGAAGCCTTTAAACTACATTTAAATAGCTCTGACTATCCCACTGGAATACAGCAATACTCCATATTGTTTACTAGGAGAATGATACAGAGGAAGAGCAAAATCTTCCCTCTTTTAAGGAGGATTCAGTGCTTTTATGGGGTAACTTCCATGCTGCAAACAAGTGCACCTGATACAAAAAACCCACACAGCCACAGCTTGTGCATTTCCACTGTTGTCAGCTGTTGTTCCCTGTTCCTACTCTCAGCATCCCTGTCAAGTTAGCTGCAGCAGTCCCCCGTGCTTTTCACAAATAAAAAGTTTATCAATAAATAAGACTGAATTTATAATGGAAAATTTGTTTCATATTTATTCCAAATTTGTTCAAGAAGTGAGAAATACCAGGGCAAAGGCAAACTGGAATTATTCATAACCACAATGTTTAGCTGCTGATAAATATACTGCAAGGATGTGGGACACCTCTGTATTTGCATTGCAAAAAAAGATGCCTTTTTTCAAATTAAAAAAAACCAAGACATTGCAGAAATACATGTGAAAAAGAGGTGAGGATGAGCTTCCAGCCATTACAGGGAATTGCAGCATGTCATATTTTCTAGGAATTTTGCTTTTCGTCAGTAACAGTGAAGTATGGCTACAATAAATTGTGGTATAAATGGAGAAAAAAATACTCCCAAAGTTATAATTAAACAAAAATTGCCATTTCATATGTGGTGTTTTGTTGTTTTTTTTTCCTAGAAGTTAATGGAAGAAGCACTGTAACCTGTTTTGTCAGGGACATGGCAGCAAAGGTAAGCAGCAAGCACACAAGAGCACTTGTAAGAGAAATTCACTCATCAGTAAGTGAGATAACTGGGAGAAGGCAGCACTGACTGCTCACCTTGGGAAATCAGTGTCAGGTTTATTACAAACAGAGGAGTGCATTTAAAATTAAACAGTAGACATCAACAACACAAAAGCAGCAATTTTGGGGTTTTTTTTGCTTGAATTTCAGTGGGTCATCACTAATGGTTTCCATCAGAAGAATTATCCTTCTCAATTAAATGCTATTTAGCAAAGACTCCTGCAAATTGAAGCCCCCAAACCAAAGGTCTCTCTAACATGTGGGATGAAGAACTGTGCCTGAAAGTGCTGCCCTTCCCAGATGGTGAGAGTCAGTCACAGAGAGTCCGCAGAGGTGGGGAGAGAGGCTACCATGGAGTGCTGCTCCTGTTGCTGTGCTCTGCAGCACAACATTTATTATATTCATCGCTTGAGCTGGTTTTTTTTTCCTAATATTTCAGCTGAAGTCTTGGAAGAGGCTGATTTACATCTCTGTGAGTCTGTGTATCTATCAGACTGCTTTTCCTTACATCTGGTAGTTTGCCTATTACTGTGAGCTAGATCAGAGGCTCTGCAGCAATGGATTTATAACAGACAAACCACTCAATCTGCTCATTCGTCTTCTTGCAGACAAAGCAGACACAACAGGTTTGGCATTGTCCAGTGAATTATTAAAATTCAAACAAACAAGTGAACAAAAAAAGCAACAAAGAAGGAATTTGTAGTTAGGAATCAAAATGAAAACTGACAGCCCTTTCTCTCACACACATACTGAAACCAATTTACCATGTATTATCCAGAATAACAAACTTCTCAGACTATGAGACTATTTTTTTTCTGGAGACCACTATTTTATTTTTTTGGCCTGTGTTTCTCTGCTTTTCTCTCTTTTTTTTTTTATTTTTTTTTTCATTGAATAAGGTGCAGTGAAAATGGAAGAACAGTGCTTATAAACAATTAATAATGATTTAGGAATTTAAGGTAATTTAGTGCAAGGTATTTTAAAGTTCTCATTAAAATATCTCTGACTTGTACTTGAAACATCAACCTTGTGGATAATCTGTGAAGTAATTTAATAATCATGTCCTGGGACTTGAGGCAAACCTCCGGAGTTAAAGATTGCTCACGATCTAATTATTTTGTGAGCAATATTCTCACCTATTAAAGGCATTCAAAATAAATTGCTTAATTTAAAAACTACAACAAAATCCAATACACCTTTCTATTTAAATTAAAGCTTTTCAAGAAGACTTGATTAATGGTATACTGCATTAATTAATTTAAAATCTATTATCTTTGCTTTTCTAAAGAAGACCCTTAAATATGCTTAGTTTTCTATAATTAAGGAGAACAGAAGAATATTTGTAAGAAACCTAAAAAACTGTAGGGTTTTCTTTGTGCAAATGGACAGAAGAGACATAAGAGAAGTCTTTTCATATTTTTTTTCCCACTGAAGTTCTTCTGCCTTGTCACCCTTTGTGTCTCAGCTCCTCAACATGAGGAAATGAAAAAAAATATGTCTTTTTGATGCATTTGAATTGTTTTATTTCTATATGAGTGCAGGCAATAAAAAGCTCTTAGATAATAGAATCGCTAATAGAATATTGAAGTATGAGGAGCTATTAGCCCTATGCCATTTAGCTATAAACATGAATACAGCTTTAACAAAAATCTCAGGGGGCTTGGTAGAGGTGATTCCTATAGGCTTCCTTCTTTATTTGAACACAGTTTTAAATTTCACAGGGTAAAGGTTCTTCCTGGTCTGTGAAGGTCCAGCCTTTACTCCTGGCAAGTTCCCACAAGGGCTGTGAGAAGCCTCCCACTACCAAGACAGGGCTGATTAGGGAGTTTCTTCTCTGTGACACAGGATGAATCTGAATTAAGGGATTGAGGCTGTAAGTGCTAGAAAGTGCTGCTGTTCAATCAACTTGTGCCCAGGTTGCCTTCTGCCTTACTTCTGCTGGATCCTTGCAGTCAGACTGCAGTTGCAGAGTAGCCTCTGCTCAGCAAAGCTTTCCTCCACAAAGGAATTTAGGGCAGCTCCTTGCAGCCTGGGAGTCTCCCTCGAGAGACAAAGACTGGCATATCTGCCTGTAGAGCCGCCCACAACATGGACAACAGGCAAGGAAGCTGCAGGAACTTTTAGTTTCATCCCAAAATGGGCACCTTCATCTGCTCCTGTGAGTCAACTCACACTCTGCATTGACTGACTTGATAGATGCCCACCAACCACATGGGACTCAAAAGAGCTGCTCACACAGACACCTCTTTGCAGGGACTTGTGATCCACTGAGTGTAAACCCTACTTGGGATAAAATGGTTTGTCTCTGCTTCAAAGAGACTGCCAGAAATGAAGCTCCTGGTCTTACCAGCTGGGTTTTAGTATTTCTTTTTATTCCATCTGCCAGTAGGCCATATAAAATTTTTCTTGCCAAAGATTTCAGCAGAGTCCCCCAACCACAGGAACCATCCTGAATTACCCTGGATTTGTTACCCTGAAATATGCCAAAAATTTTCCCTAAGGAGTATTGGGAGAAAAAAAAGGAAGTAAGCAGAAGGACTGTGATTTTTGTTTTTATTTATCACCCTTTTGTGTAAACTGCATTTAGCTGAAAATACCTTGACTAACTTTGGCTTTCCTCATTAAATTGTTCTTGATTTGCTACCACCACTGCAACACCTGGGCAGGTCATTTTGGTGTTCACTGTCATAAAGTTAATTAAATTAACAAATTATATTCTCCTCCTCTTCCCCATTCTGCATGCAGAAAATGAGGACTAATAGCCATACACCTTCAGGCAAATGCCCTCATTGCTGGACTGTGCTTCTGCTGTAATTCCATAAAGCAAATCAATAAATAGTTGCTGGCACTGGGAAATTCTATAAAGTGTGAAATAAACCTGTGGTGGGTTTAGTGCTGGCTAAAATTGCTAATTTATAAATGTATTAGTCTTGGTTTAAGGCAAATTTGGGAAGAGACTTCTGAATGGGGTTCCTCCAGAAACAAATTCAAGCAACCCCTCTCTCAACTAGTTTAGGAAAAGATTTCCTGGGAGAAAAGTTGAAAAAACTGTTTACTTAATAAGCAAAGTATCCACAACCATGAAAAAAATTGAATAATATTAAACAATAAAACCTCTTGCTGTTTAAAAAGATGGCAAATTCAGAAAAGTCCTTGTTGTGGAGTGTAGCTTAGCTCTCTTAGTCTCTTGCCAGTCCCTTTGGCACTGAAAAATGTCCAGGCCCCGGTGGGCCACAGGTGTGAGCTCTCAGTGTTTTTGTCCAGAGAAGGTTTGACCAGTTCTAAGATAAAAGGGAAAAATCCCACAATCCAGGGAACATCTCTGCCTCAGCTAGCTAAAAAACTAATAAAAAGCAAAGGAGAGCTCTCATCTGCTGTCTGTCTACGCTGCAGACAATAATAGCCTAGAGAAGGATGTGGGGTGTGAGAGTGGGCCTGGCTAGGACTCAGAGTCAGCCAGATTTCACCTTGAAAGTACCCGGGATTAGCTTCAAGCCCTGGGAAACATTTCTTGAACTTGGGGCGAGCATGCAAGTTCCTCTCATAGTCCCCAGTGTTGTTACGTTAAAGCAGTCCAAATTTTACTTCCCTACTGGTTACCTATTCTCCCTATATCGTTATAGGCTCCAGAAAGTTCTACCCCCAAGTGTATATGTTGTTACTCCCCCTTTGTTTCTGGTCTTCAGAGTTTGTCACCATACTGCATTTGGTTTCTGGGAATTGCCTCTATTTTGTTTTCATTGACATTCTTTTGTTTCAGGCAACTCCATCATTCCTGCTCCTTTTATTTTGCCACCTAAATTCTGAACCCAAAAGGTTTGTCATGGCCATGCTCACCGTGACAGTGGGGGAATGACTGCACTTTCTGAAAACAAACTCCACTCTTCTTTCCCCCTCTTTGCTCTCTGAACCAGTCTTAAACGTGCAGAACTTAACAACTAGCTTAAACAGAACAGACAACTGGGGATACAGGCATCATAAAAGTCACCTCAGGACACAATCAGAATTACTGTTTCCAGTTCATGGCATTACCTCATTTTCTTTTGCAATTTTTTTTTTCCAAGTGTTGTTATGTTTATTTTGATTCTGTTATTTTCACTCTCTTTCATACTACATGGTAAATTGGGTAAATAATATGCTGGTAGAAGTGAAACAAGTGGCCCTGGGCGAGCTGTGGCTGTCTGAGGCCAGAGCCACTGCCTTTTCACAGGAGCTGCCAGGGCTGAACTCTCTGTTCAGAGAGTCAGGAGTTTGCAGAGCACCATCCCTCCACTACTGGTCTTTCCAGCCATTGCCTGGACTGTAAAGAATATTTTAAATAATGTCCCCAATTCCAGTATCATCAGCAGGTCCAACACCACCCCTGCCTTACCAGCGTCGTCAGGGAAACTACCAGCAGAGTCTTGGACAGCCCCACATGATGACATAAAATGCCAGGCCATCCCATCCCTCACTCCCCACCATTCCGGAGAGTTGGTCCATGGAGGCCACATTTACGACAGCTACTAAGAGGAGGAGCACCGACTCTCCAAGGCTTACCAGTAGACTCAGTGAGGACCCAACAATCACTGGTAAGCTCCCTTTCTATCCAATTTGACGACGAGGTGGTGTTCCAAATATAACTGGGGAATTTGTACCTCCTGATGGACCAAAAGACATTTTAATTACTGGGGACTCAATCAATGGACTGGACAATTTACAGGTGCTTTCTGAAGTCCAGATGTTAGGATCCATGGACAACACCACCATCAAAGTTACGTGTTTGGACCCACCCTGGTTTCTAGGCAGGGACACTCCCATTGCACAAGCTTTTCTTCTGCCAAATTTGACTGACTTTGTTCTGGAAAACCCAACAGCTTATTGGGCAGAGACTGTGGGCCAAGGTAGACCTCTCTTGGAGTGTGGCTCTAACAAAGGGAACAAGATTTATCTTTCAGGGATTGTGGACACCGGGGCAGGCATCACCATCACTGAGAAGCAAACACAACATCTTGATAGAGAGTCCTGAGGGTCAGGTTGCCACATTAAGACCTTGTGTGGTAAGGGCACCTACTTGCCCCTTGCAAGAGGCAGCAGGGAGTGGGAGACACCTGTTGCTGGGAGGCGTGGCAGGGTAACATCTCAACACTAATCAAGATGCAAGAGGGGCTCCACCAACTAAAGGTGCGGAGGACTGACTGACAGACCTTGGGAGGAGCCAAATCTACATATAAGGATGAGGCCACAGACCTTAGGAGGAGCCAAGTATACATGTATGGGCAAAACCACAGACTGTGGGAAGTGCCTGGAGGACATACAAGGACTTCTTATGAGTATTAATGTGGCTGATGCAACCTTGAGTGTATAAATGGTGGAGACGCCATTTTGGGAACTGAGCCTCTGGTGGGCAGGAGTCCCATCAAGCTCCCAGTGCTGCCTCCCTCCCCCTTTGCTTTATAACTTCAGTGGTTTCTAATTAAATTTTATTTACTCAGTCCTGCTCAGGGTCTGAGTTATTTATAACAGGAGGAAGAACTCCACAGATCTTCCACAAGGAGGGTCTCCAAACCCAACCCAAGGTGCTCCAAGGAGCACCCATCCTGTGCCAGGAAGGCAGCTGGAGATCAAGCTGGAGCTCAGAGCTGGTGGTATCAGCTTCCTGATGGAGAGAAGCCCTAAAAATGCTTAGAATGTGAAGAGCTTCAGCTGGAGGTCCAGCCTGATCTGCCACCAGAAGATTCATATTGGGGAACAGCCCTACAAGTGTGGAGAATGTGGGAAGAGCTTCATCCAGAGCTACAATCGGATCAGTCACAAGATGATCCACAGTGGAGAACAGCCCTACATGTACTCAGAATGTGGTAGGAGCTTCAATAACAGCTCTGTCCTCATAAGGCACCAGCCCATCCACAGTGGTGAATGGCCCTTTGAGTATCAGGAATGTGTGAAGAGATTCAGCTTGAGCTCCCACCTGATCCACCACTAGCTGGTGATCCACACCAGGGAGAGGGCCTACAAGTATCCTGAGTGTGGGAAGAGGTTTCAGACAAGCTCCAATCTCCTCCTGCACCAGCGAATTCACATGGAAGAGCAGTCCTTCTGCTGCCTCAGCTGCAGGAAGGGCTTTTACCTCAACTCCTACCTCATCACCCACTGGCACATCCACACCAGGGAGAGGCCCAACAAGTGTCCAGAGTGTGCAAAGAGCTTCTCCTGGCAGTCATCCTTGACCCAACACCGACAAACTCACCAATAAGTGAATCCCTGTGAGTGCCCTGACTGCAGAAAGAACTTTGTCCTCTGCTCTAACTTCATCCCCCATCAGAGGACCCACAATGGACAGAGACCTGGTGAGCCATATTCCCCATGATCCACATTGCAAAGACACCTTTGCCTAGACCTGGCAATGATGTGAGGTGGGACCTAAGAACATGAGAGTGGCCATGGCCCCATCATTACCTTAGATTCTACCTCAGGTTATTGCCTGACAGGGAAAGGAACTCTATCCCCAAAAGAAGGATAGGAGAAAATACATGGTTCAGAAAAGCTGAGTCAGTGTCATCACATTTTTTCCTGTAAATAGTTTCTTTGTCTTATCCCTTCTGTTCTCAATATTGTTGCTCTTCCTGTTGGTTCCTTATCTCATTGCTGTTCCCAGTAAATTGTTCTTATCCCAGCCCAAAATCTTTGCCTTTTGTGCTTTCACATAAGGTTGCTGTGTTGGGGTTGAATGTAATAAACATGCCAGGTGATGGTCTAAGGCTGTGAGAAAATCCCTCTTTGTGAGGGTGAACAAGTTTTGCCCCCATAATCCCTCCTGTTTCAGTTATGTTAATCTAGCTAGAAAGTTCCCTGTGTTATGGTTGGCTATGTTTTGCCACAGAAATTTTAATATTCCTAATCACCCTCCCATATTGGATCCATCCCTTAAACTTCTCCTTAACTACTCCCCTTATCCAAGTTTACACATACCCCTGTCAAACCCCGTGCCAGGAGTTTTTTCTCTCACAGTTCACTCCATATACCCTGTGCAGTTTAGTGTTCATTGTTTTTGTATTATTAAAGCTTTCAGATTTGGACAACTGGGTTAGAGTCCGTCTTTTTGCCCCAAGACACTGAACCACGTGAAGCCACCAGTCTCAATATCTGGGCTGAGACTGGTGAGAGGCCTCACTGCTGTTTACACAGCTGGAGCCCTGATCAGTCACCAGGAGCTCATACACAGAGTACTCTCTGGGCTCACTTTTAATTTTGGCATTACTGCAGCTGAATGAGGCTTCAACACCATTTATGCCTAGGCTGATTGCTATCCTTTCCTTTTCATAGTACACCAGACAACAACAAAAGTAAAAATGGCAGCTGAAAATAATTTAAGAAGAAAAAAAGAAATTCCCCTAGAAATAACTTTTGTCAAACCAGAAACAGAATCAACCTTACCCAAGGACGAGCTGCCTAACCAGGCAGCACAAGTTCCACCAACGGACATGAATATAAAACATGTTTGACACCATAAATGTGTGTGGGTTCACCGCTTTCCCAATGTGATTTCAGCTTCATTTGAGGAGTGAAACAAATTCATGCTTCAGAAGCTGATGCATCGGCTGGGTGTACAGGCACCTGAGCTGCTTTGTGCAGCCAGAAATAAGGCAGACTTTTTCAGCAGTAGTTGGTTAGCTTTCCCTTTAATTTCTTCCCATGTAAGAGGAGACAGACTTCAGGTTAATAGCTTCAAGAATATTTGAGTTTTAACCACCACATAATTCACCTCATCTGCCTTTATATGCAACCTGGCTTCATGAAACAGATGGATTTTTATTTATTTACCATGGGACATAAGAACAGCTCAACAACTGCCCCAGTATTTCATTTGCTCAAACAAAATCATATACAAAACAAGTTCCATCAGAGAAAGTTCCATCAAAGTCAAAAAAGTTGCTGCATGGTTTAATTAAAATAAGCTCATTTTCAGAACTAAACCACAAAGTTGAGAATATGAGTAATGGTATGAAATTGTTATAAAATGAACTGGCAAATTCCTTAAGTTCATGTCTAAGCATTACAGATGGATCAAAAGAAGATCAAAAGAAAAATTGTTTTATTAATCACTACCGTATCATCAAAAGATGTTTAAGTCCTGGGTTTCCAATGTATTTTAAACAAAACAATTACATTTAGCATCATGCTTCAGGGGAAAATAAAAATTGTCACATTTCAAATTTAGGTGAAGTATACTTTTGTTATATAAACTAAATATTTCAGTGCTATTTCTTTGCTACTAGTACTGTAACTAAGAAACATTGCTATTTCACACCTCTTAGGTGTCAGTATTTTATTCTAATAGAGGTAATTTTCACTTAAGTCTGTAAGACCATTAACTGTTACAGTTTGTTGGTTTGGGTTTTGTTGAGCACATTTCTAATAAAGCCTCTTTTCTTTGTAATAACTTGATGTTATTTTGACACTTTCAACCATGTCCCCTCCTGTAGATGCACAAACACATGCACAGATTTAAGACAATCCAAAATTCAAACCCCATTTAAGGAATTACGGATTTTTGGGCCCGATGTGGAACCACTACAACATAGCCCTGTGGACAAAAATGAATGTGTGTTGTAAACTTCATGTCAAGAGACATGTGACTCTAAGGGAAGAATGATCTTTATACTGAAATTCCTAGAATTTATGGAGCAATGACTTTAACTTGGGAAGTAGCTAAGCAGGATGTTCTGACAGGCTTGAGGTAAAGTGAGGCAAGTTTTGCCTCAATCCACAATTGCAGAAAGAATTAAGTTCTAAATATACCTGAAAGTGAGATTAGAAGACAAATGAGATCATGTGTTGGGAAATCAAAGTGGTAATACAACTTTTTTTTTCATGAAAGATGAAAGAGAAAGAAATAGAAAATGAGGGAAATGTCAAGAAAAAAATGTGAGAAGCACAGGAAAGGGGTTACTACCATGATGGATCCAGCTCTAGCTTCTCTGTCAGGTGTGACCCCAGGCAACCAGACCAGCAAGGTGGGGCAGGAGAAGCCTCATAGCAGCAGGTGGGACAGCAAAGGACAGCAATGATAGCAAAGACTCCTGACACTTTGTAGACACTGTGCCATGATGGGCACTCATTTATTTAGGGGTGTCTTGCTTTAGGAGAGATGGTAGCAAGGGCATGTGCACCACGTGAACCCTTCAGAGCAATGGCATGTCCAACATGTCCCCCATGAACTCCCTCATGGTCCCCTGACCTCTCTGGTCCCCTGAGGAGTCCCTGAGGTCCATTATGTACAGAATCTGCTGGAGAGCTGAACGAACTACCCAGAGCTGGTGAAAAATGCTATGAACACCATCAGCACCAACTCCCTTGGAACAGGAGAAACACCTGTAGCTGGTGATGAATCAGTGCAATGTGCTGATGGGTGCTTTGGCAGCAGAGCCTTGACTTGGCACTGTGCAAAAGACATTCCCTTTGTCTGCCAAACTCTGCAAACAGATTGTGCCTGAAAAATCAATTCAAATGAAAAAAGGATTTCTGGTTGTCTGTGTTTCCTTGTGTGTGTTTGGTTTTGTTTTGTTTACTTTTTGCTCCCATTGTTGACAATGAGCTGCTGTGGCTGAGGCTGAGGCATCCCTCCTACGCTATCAGCAGCAGACCTGTCTGCAACTGGCTATAAAATATGAACAAAGCAGCTGGGTACAGCAATGCATGGAATTCTATGGTGCAGGAGCTCTTATGCCAGAGCTCTGACTGAGCCTTATGCTTAGCAGCTCCTTTTCTGCACACAAAAAAGTGCATTTGTTTTGTTTTGTTTTTTGCTTAGTTCTTGAGAAGCAAATGTTCTGCTGAGACTCCCATGAGTGCAGATGTTAAGTTCATTCCTGGGAAAGAAAAAATAAGGCCAGGGTAGCAGATCAGCTGTGAGCTGGTCACTCCCTGCAAATGGCTTGTTTCTGATAAAGGAACACCATGTTCCTGGATGGCCATGAAGGGGTAAAGAAAAGGAGGTGTAACAGAAAAAAAAAACAAAAAACAAACAACAACAATGAAAAGCCCAACCAACCAATCAATGAATTTAAAATTTTTAACCTTTTTTATGCCTAGGCTGATTCCTATCCTTTCCTTTTCATAATACACCAGACAACAACAAAAGTGTTTTTTTGACAGATAATTTCATAAATACAAATGTCAATGACACACTCATGCGTGAACTGAGGCTGGGTCCTTTTATCTGTTCTTTGATTTCATCATGTGAATTTATTACATTGAATAATTTTATCCATCACTGGATCTTGCAGAGATTGACAAAAGAAACTTCTATAGAGGCAGCAGCAAAGTCACACATGTATTTTAGAAGTACAGCACTTAGCACAACCCAAGCACACCCCTGACACTTCCTAGTTGTACAAGATGACCTCTACTGGGCACTATCCTCTCCAGTCCCAGGATGCCCCTTCCTGAAGCCTTCCCTTAGCATAGTGGCCCAGTCAGTACTCAGAGTTAACTGCTCAGTGGAACCAAACTCCAAATCATGTGAAACTGGTGCTATAATAAATGTGTGATGTTGGCTCTCGTGAATGTTAAATGTATGTTATAAAGGTTAAAAGAAGTTGAGACCTGTTGTTTTTATGTGTAAGTTTTGTAACACTGAAAGTTGATCTCTGATCATTGGGGCAGCTAAAGCAAGGACCGCACAGTTTCTGAGATGTGCAACAAAGGAGAAATTGGAACACGCGTGGGGAGGCTCGGCTTTTCAGGGGGTTGGCTGGTCAGTAGCGTGTATAAGGATTGTTAGGGGTGTGGGTGGTGTGCCTCTGGCTGTGCCTTTGGCTGCAGCTAAGCACCCTTATTTTGTCCCTTGTTGTAGGTTAATAAACTTCTTAAAATTTTAATAAGTGAGGGTCATTTCTCACAGGTGCAAACAAAAGCAAGTCCCGAGCCTTGCTCTCTTCCTCACACACATGTATGTACCCAGAATGTTCCAAGCCAACAATCTGTCCCGTGTCACACTTGTACGCACTCTGACCAGCCTTCCACTCCTCAGTTCTCTGGAAGTATCACCCCAGAGCTTTTCTAGAAGCTTTTCCATGGTCATGGCTGAATGAGCTTTTTCTGCCCTGGAAAGAGCTCTGGGGCCCTTGGCCGACAATGGGGATCAGGGCTCAGGGAGAAGCACCAGTCTGAGACAGGAGAGAAAGCAGGGCCCAGAGTTTCTCTGGCAGAGAAAGAGAAGTTTATTCCCCTCTTCTGAACCTGCACCGTCTGCACTGCCGTTTGCGGCGCCGGCGTCTCCTCTCCCAGCGGAGCCCGAGGCGGTCGCGGGGACCGGGGGCCCTCCTCTGTGGGAAGTGCCGAAGCACCCAAAGCGAGCGACTCCTGCTGAGGCCGGGCAGAGCGGGACTGCGGCCCTGGGCAGGGCGTGCTCTGGCGCAGCCGGGCCCACTCCCGCCCACACCCTGGATAGGAAATCCGCCTTGAACACAGACTGAGTGGGGTTTATGGCGTCCGTGGAGCTGGGGTTTGTCACTGTCTGGTTGGTGGCCTCAGGCAAAGCTCTTGCCTGTGTCTCCATGGGCGCAGCTGCTTGGCACAGTGGGCTGAGCACAGCGAGCACCAGGAGCAGCTCTCCACGAGCCCAGATTGGAACCACTCTGAGCCTGCGCTTTTACTAATATAAACGCTGTGGGTTTTGAAGTCAAAATGCATCCCCTGGTGACATCAGAATCATTCAGTGAGGTGATCCCAATGTGCCAACATTGTGCCCCCCTGCTCATCTCATAATTTGTGAGTTACAGGGAATTCCATTATTTCTTGGTCTCTCAGTTTTCGCCCTGCAGTACAGGGCACCCTACACGAGACTAAGAGAGATACAAAAGGCTGAGAGGTCTGCATCTGCCTGACCAAAAAAAATGGGCAATGTTGACACTGGAAACAGTTTTCCTGATGGCAAGTCTGCACAACAGATGAACAGTATTCCTGCAGTCTATTGGCTTCCTGACCTGGAGATTCTGTGAAACAGCTGCCACGTGAAATAGTCATACTGAATCTTTCCCTCAGAACATTCTGTGTGAATGCTTTTGAAACTAGTGCCATCACCTATTATTATTTTGTTTTTGCTGAGGCCTGCAAGTATTTTGCTGGGCCTTTTGTTTACAAGGCAAACCATTACTTCATGCAGTTCCTTTATGAGTTTTAGAAAAGTCACAAACTTCTATCATTTTTCTCTTTGGCATGGAGCAACCTTAATAAATATAACAAGTTCTGGATTTTTTTGTTAACTTTTTTCCATGATGATTTGATCCTCTCATGTTCTTGCAAACCTGTTGTGTTGCCTTTATAATTTTACTTTCCCATATGTAACTTTCCCATAATGTTTACTTTTCTGTAATGTTAGGCTGTCAAATTTCTAAGAATGCCCAACATACCAGTGCACTATTTCTGACTCCAGCCAGGCAGAGCTGTTGCATGGACTGCTGACACCTCTTCTGGCTATGAAAACTTCACTGAGAAGTTGTATGTGCAGAGCTAGAATTGTTTTTACAATGTATACATTCCTTCTCATGTTCTCAAAATAAAATTTATCCACTCTGTAGCCTAAAAAGCAATTCCTGCAACATTTGTGACTAATAATTAGTATTAACTCAGTGACTAATATTAGGCTAATTGCAATGATAACTTGACAACAGCAGTGAACATCCTCTTTGTTTTCCTTCATTTTAAACTAAAGAAATTTCTGGACCCCAAATTATGCTCCAGTTAAAGCTCATGTTTGTCAATGCATTTGATTAAAAATTCCAATCTCAGCAGTGCTTTTTCACTTGAATTTTGTATTAATGTAATATCTTCTATCATGTCCAAGAAGCAGTTGTTGTGACTCATGTTTCTTGTGTCTGTTATGAATGCCAAGAAAATGCAATCTTTGCTCTTCTGACACAGCTCTCTCTATTCATGATGCAGGACAGTATGAGTGCTGATGTGCAGAAGTTCCTGCCAATGGAAAGGATGGGGATGAGGATGCAGCAGGCACAGTGCCAAGCTGACAGAGGGATGATCTCTAACAGTGGCACTGAAGAGAAGACTTTCCAGACAGGACAGAAAATGTCTCTTCATTTTATCTTTTCTTTTACTGCAGGTAAGCCTTTCCAGGGCTGTGTCAGCTGAGGGGGCAGAGGGAACCCAGCAGGGATCAGACACAAAGCAGCAGTGGACTGAACCCCTGTGGTGGCTGCAAGCAGCTCTACGCTTTGGTCACTGCTCGTGGCATTTTTTATTAAACCATCTCAGAGATCTTCTGTTGTGCTCTTTATTTCTAAGTGTCTGCCCTCTTGGTGGTGGTGTCTTCTGCACCATTACTTCTCCAAATTTTCCTACCTTGTCAGCAGCAGCCCCTGTCCAGAACTTTGCTATATGAGCAACGCAGCTGGGAACAGCAATGCATAGAATACTACAGCTCAGGAGCTCTCATGTCAGAGTCCTGACTGAGCCTTATGAGCACCTCCTTTACTGTGCACAAAATAGTGATTGGTGGAGTTTTTTTACCTAAGAGCTCTGGAGAAGCAAATGTTCTGCTGAGATTCTCACGAGTGTATCCAGTACAGTCATTCCTGAGAAACAGTAAGGCCAGGGTAGCAGATCAGCTAGGAGCTGGTCACTCCCTGCAAAGGGCTTGTTCATTATGTAGGAACACCATGTTCCAGGATGGGCAAGAAGGGTAAATGTGCTCAGGTTGCAGTAGGTGAGGTTTAGGTTCACCTAGAGGGCAGTCAGGGGTGGTGAGCACTGGCAGGTGCAGCTGCAGTCCCCATGTTCCTTTCAGTGGTGGCTTTAAGGTGTCTGCAGCCTGGATCCAGAGCACCCTGGGGGCTCCTGGGGCTGGCTTTGCACTCAGGGTGAAGATGCCCAGGAGCTGCTGGGGGCCAGCAGTGGGGATGAAGGCTGGGGCTTGCAGGCTGGGAGGTGTGGCTCTGGGGGTTAGGACATACCAGGGCATGGGTCACAGTGGGAGCCTGGCAGCCCAGTGACATGGTTCTGCTGGCTGTGACATCACAGAGGACGACAGGTCACACTGGCACCTGTGTCCAGGGGCAGCAGCAGGCAGTTGAACTCTGGCAGCCAGTGAGTGCACATGAAGTGGGAATGCTGGGCTGGATGAGGGCTGGCAAAGCTGGGCTGGGGGTTTAAACCCAGAGTGAGAGCCGGGACCCTCAGGACTGCCAGTCCAGGTACCCCTAGTCCCCTGCTCCCTCCTAGCCAGAGGTGCTCAGCCCCCTTTCTCTCACTAGGCCATGTCTCCAATCGTTGCTCTCATCCTGGCCATGTTAGTTACCCCCAGTGGGCTGAAGGTGGACATAAAAACTCATAAGGATATGGTCAAGCAGATGCAGGAGCGCGAGGAATTTTTGCATCAGGAGATGACTCGGCTCCTGCAGGAAATTGAGGAGAACAATTCCACGATGAAAAGCCTGTTCCTTTCCGCACGGCAGCTGCCGTGGCTTCCTTGGCTCACTGAGGCTGTTCTGCTGTCTGTGGCCTTCTGGCTGGTCAGGAGATGGAAGTGGCGCTCTGCCAGCAGCAGGAGGCAGGAGGGATCCAGCAGCAAGGAGAATGGCAACAGTGAGAAGGCTGGCAGCAAGGAGGTCAGTGAGCATGAGGAGAAAGTCAAGGGCGCAGACAGTGGTGGCAGCACTCTGGCTGTGCTCACCCCATCACTAATGGGCACATCCAGGATAAGGCTGGAGCGGGCTGTCAGCAACCTGATCTAGTTGAGAATGTCCCTGCTCATCGCTGCAGGGTCCCACTGGATGGCCTTTAAAGGTCACTCCCAAGCCCAACTCTCTTGTAATTCTGTGATTCTGCAGCAGGACCCGCTCAGCACGAAGGTGCTGAAGGAGCTGTTGGACGAGCTCCTCAGTGTCTGCCGAGTGCTGTCCCGGAGGAGCTTCATGCCAGAGCTGCACCCAGCCACTGGGACAAACACCAGCTCTGAAGCCTGGAGCATCCAGGAGAACAGCAGCACCTACTGCCCTCTGGTCATCCTGCGGCCACCCCCCGGTCACTCCTTCAGCCCGGAGAGCACAGAGCAGCCGCCAGCCAGGCGCATCCGTGTGGCGCTGGAGTGCCTGTGCTCGGGGGAGCAGCTGCTGGGGCAGATGTGCTTTCTCCACACCTCTGGTGGCCAGCTGCCCAGGGATCAGGAGTGGTACCTGCTGGACACCCTTTGCACAGGCTCCTACTTGGACACTGAGAAAGTCACCTGCTGGGTCCAAATGTTGGTGGCATCGGCCTGGCTGCGTTTGCCCCACTCGCGCCACTGCCAGCTCACAGCACTGCCTTCCCGCAAGTCCTGCATCTTCCAGCTGAGCAGCACCTCTGGCCTGTGCTGCAGCATCGAGATGGCTTTGGCCGTGCAGCAAGGCAGCTCAGGTGCCTACCTGAGCCTTGAGTAGGCAGCAGCCAGCTCTGCCAGCAGCACCGTGTCTCAGACACATGCTGTGTCTCAGACTCACTGCCACAATGCCACTGCTGCAGAGGTGATAGCATTATTACCAAAAACAAGTAGTGGAAGGTGAAGTCAGCTGAAGTCAACCGTTGCTCATGGTACATTTTTTGTCTTCTGTTAGGATTCTTTAGCTCCTTTTTACAAACTCTGAAAACTGTAGCCGGATCACAGTAATTCTGAAATCTTGCAAGGCAGAGCTGGGAAGGTTAATATGGCTTCAAAAATGTCTTAAGTTCTTTGATTTTTATTTAGTGTCCCAACAAGTCACTTCTGATGAGAATACAGACAAGTCACAAATATTAGCATGCTATCAATGCGAGCAATTATGGTGGCAATTAAAAATTTCATTGGTTCTTCCACAAGAAGAGCTCCGTCTCAACTCTAGGAAGGATTCTATAAAAAGGAAAGAGAAAATTTGGCCCACTACAGACCCATTATTAAAAGGAAGGAAAAGCCTCTTGGATCTATCCAAAGGTGATACAGCCTAAGTGAAAAATGATCATCGCGTCTCAATTTAAATCTGCTGGCAGCTGCCCTGCTCCCAGACTCGTTCTTCTGATGGTTAGCAGAGAGGTGGGGATGTTCCTAGAAAAAGAAAACACAAAGTTCCTGGGCAAAACTGAGCTCTGTAACTGCATCAACTTGGCGTCTTTTGCATGGGGTTCTAACTTTTACTGCGTGAAGTGCTTTTGCACTGCTCTTGTTGCTTCCCCCAACTTAATAACTAACATTACACTAATCACAAGCATAACTTGGCATCAACAGTGAACCTGCTCTTTGTCTTCCTTCTGGGTTAGAACAAAATAAATTTGAGGAGGAAGAATCCCTTAAAATTTGTGCTTTTACAGCTCCATGCATCTACATATCTATTCTGACTAACAGAGAGCAACAGGTTATAAGCTTTCCCAGAAGTTCTTCCATGGTCGTGGCTGAGGGAGGTTTTCTTGCAGCCCTGAGTCTCTGGGGGTCCTTGGCTGAGGATGGGGATTCAAATTATTTGAAATGCTATTGCTCATATTTAGGTGCGAATGAGACAATTTGCTAAATTCAATATTATGGATTTTTTTTTTTATTAATATTAACTATAGGAGAGAGAGAGAAAGGAAAAGGAAGAAATAAGGTAGTGATAGAGACAGATTAAGTAGAAGATATCACCACCACTCCATGGATCCCACTGGCATACCGATGATCCTTTTCAGCTGGTGGTGAGAGCCCCCCAAAAAACATAGAATCCAGTGGAATAATATATTTCAGGCGAGGAGGGAATTGCCAGGTATCTCCCCAGAGAGAGACAGAGGGAAGTTTTTGACAGAGTCTCTTGCAACAGGTTTTGGGTCTGTGGCATCACTTTGCGTCATGTGCAGTCCTGTGGTGCAAGGCCTGTGGGGACACTTTAGGAGGTCTTTGATGGGTTCTGACACCCCCTCAGCTGCTCCTCATGGGAATGTCTTGTGGAGGTGGCCTTCCTGGGGGTGGGGGTTCCGCAGCTGGGCTGGTGTGTGTAAGGGAGGATGGGGGTTCTCTGCCTTTGACCAGAGGTTACACCACACCCAAAACTCTCTTCCTGCGCCTTTCATTGCAGAAGGATTCTGTTCAAACCTGGTGTCTGTGGACTATGGCCTCCCCCACCCCAAAACCAGCCTAGGATGATTTTCTGCTGGCTTTGGCTTTCTTGACAGTGCATCCTTTCCCTCAGCCTTGTTTACTTCTCCCTAGACCTGAGGTGATTGAACAGTAGTGTACCATTTATCTTACCTAGGTGGCCTTAACTCAGAGTCCAAAGTCCCAGTCAGGCATCCTCAGTGAGGGCTGGGTTTCAGTGGTAGTACCTTCTTTATACAGTTTGGCCATACGGTTTGGGAAAAACTCCTTCCTGACGAATGTGGTGGGAGGGGAAGGTTGCTGCCTTCCAGGAAGATTGGGCTGACTATTGGAGTGTAAAAACGCTCTCTCGCGGTGAGAGACTTCTCCTGAGTCAAGCTGTTCAAGTATAAGCAATTTATTATAAGGGTAAAAAGAGGGGAGACCCGTCTCCGCCACCAGCCTCGTCGTTCACGTGGTCAGGGGGAGGAGGAGGGAGAGCCGGCAGAGCAGGAGAGGAGAGGTTGGAAGAGGGGAGGGAGTGAGTAAGAGCAACAGAGAGAAAGAGGGAAAAACCAGAGGGAGAGAGCAGGGAAGACG
>NW_005087746.1:212965-230103 GCF_000331425.1 Pseudopodoces humilis | reverse complement strand
AAGAAGAGAGGGGTAGGAGCAGGGAGAGGGGGCTGAGTTAAGAGTGGGGGAGAGGGGTAAAGGGGGAAGAGATAAGGGAGAGGGGTTCAGAGGTAGGAGGGAAAAGTTAAGAGAGCTAAGAGTTAAGAGAGCGAAGTTCTTGTTACAATCCAATATATGCTTTCCTATAGTGAATATTCTAATTCTTAGTAACCAATCACCATGAGACACACCCACTAAAGAATTTACATCCAGCCTATCCGCTTCCCTATATTAACATACGGCGTTGCATTTTAGGCTCTACAAGCTTTACAAGTTCTTTCCTTTCTTCTTTACCTTTGGACTTTCTATCAGCTGAAAGACATTGTTTTATCAACAGGGATTCTCCTTTAGCTGGCTAGGCTATTGTTCTTTGGTTAACCAGTACTCAGTATCCTAGGACTCAAAGCAGGCTTTCATTTCTACTTTGATTCTAGCCTTCATATTTTCAGAATCTAGTGCCAAACAATCACATTCATAAGGTTTCCCTGTTTCACCCTCCCCAACAGCTGACTTTGATACATTTGTCAGTAGAGCACTGAGCTTGTTGAGCCTTATGGGTGCTTCTTTTTGGGTTAGAAAGAACAGTTTTCTTCTGTCATCGGAGCTTCTCGAAGACATTTAGATCAGTTGCAATTCTCCCTAAATCTCTGCTGTTCCCACAGCTTGACCTGAGAAGAAATTCAGAGGGGGCAAGAAAGCCTCAATTCTAATTTAGCAGAAATTAAGTTGTATATTTTAATAACAAGTAACAAAATGTCATGGATTTTGTTCTCTGTTGTAAAATGCAGAATTTAAAAGAAATTAATCCTGTTTTATATTTTGTCTTTAACCTCCTTGGAGTGGAAAAAAAGATTGCTCAGATTGCTCAGATTGCGTTGTTTTCTACCAGTAAAGTGAGAAGTAGTTTTTACTTTACATTTCCTCCTGCCATATATTTTCAAATGTGTGATGAAAGATCTCTGGATCCCAGATGCTCTGCTCTTGTGTGTGTAACACAACCTTTGAGAAAGGACAATGACAGAAGCCAGAACCCTCCCTGGTGCAGCTGCTGGGGACAGAGAAAATCTAACAGAAGATTCATAGGTTGAGATAAGGACTGGGAGAAATCACTCAGCAAACACCATCATGGGAAAACCAGACTGAATTTGGGCATATGAACTGAATAACTAACAAATACCTGTATTTGTTCTATATGTACTATATAGATATGTATGCATATGTATATAGTATTTATTTTAAGTATATCTATATCTATATTTATATATATATATATATATATATATACACATATACATATACATATACAAATACACGTATAATTATCACAGAGGCATTAACACCATTTCTAATTGAACCAGCACTGGCCAGCAGCAGGTCCAGCTGCCAGGGATTTGCTCTGCTGAACACAGAGGACACTTGTAGCACCTTCTCACAGATGCCACCCCCATAGCCCCCCTGCTACCAAAACCAGGTCATGCAAACTCAATACAGGTATTACTCAAAGAAAGAAAAGAAGAAAAACTGTAGTGTTCCCCAACACCCCACTGGAATGCACACATCACTGACAGAACTCAGGAACATGCACTAAACCCCACAATCTCTTCAAAGGCTTCAGCAGATTTTGGGATAAGTCTTTAACAGAGAGACTGAAATCTGAGAAAATATGTTATTCTGAAATTTTCATCTCATTTCTGGAAATAATTTTAACAGGTTTACATCTGATTTATTCCTCATAAAGAATCATTTGAGCGTAAAATTTTCATATCTGCAGGTTGTTTTCTATAGCATATATTGTAAATATATTTGATGGGAAATGAGTCCGTCAAGTTAAAGCAGTTTTATTTCCATCCCAAACCTCTAATCCAAAAGATACTGCAGTTTTGTAAATGTTTCCATTAGGATCAAGATATTGGGATTTTAAGTAACTTACTTTATGGATGATTTTGACCTGCTGCTTTTTCCAATTTGAGGTAATAACCACTTCAAAAATGGCCCTTTCCTTTTCTTCAGAAATAAAATAGTTACTGCACCATCACTGAAATTTTAAATGACCGTTGCTTAATATTTAGAGAGGTTCACACCAGTGTCATTGCATTATTCTTTGCCTTCAAAGTGCCTGAAAATTTGCACATCACCGTGTAAAGAGAACACTTGCTCTTTTTATTTCTATTCTTTGCATCTTCTGCAAGGTCCCACCTTTTCCAAGAGGTGAGTAGTCTGACTTCTCATGTCAGTGTTGTCTTTTCATTTTCAGTTTCTCTAATTCTACAAGCTTTAAATGATAAATGAGACTCTGTGCCCTACCCTGTCTGAGGTTTAGTCCCTTTGGTACACAAATGCTCAAGAAAGAGATGAGAGAAATAATGAAGGAAGAGTCCTGTGTCTGTGGAAGGGATTTGCTCTGACCGGGGTTTGATCAGCAGGAGAGACACAGGAGGAGTTCACATGACATTTTCACCTGATGAACACAGGCAAGATTTGCATGCATGATTTGCCTGAATCTACAGTAAAACGTGCAGAAGGCTGTGCATGATTAGACCATTTCTGTTTTCAGCTGTTGGAGAGCAGGGGAATGAGTTCTGGTGTCAGATATTCCACATGCAATTCACTAATGAAATTATAATTCTTTCGGCCATTGTGCATAACACTCGTCTAAAAAGCGACACTAATTTAAAGTATTTCACTGGTGGGTGTTTATAAAGAGACAGACATGGTAGCTTGAAAGGTGGCAATTTTCCAATTTTCTGCAGCACCTTCTCTAATAAATCAGATACTGGAGAGCTGGAGACTTTGCACTGGGATTCACCTAGCACAACTTGCTGGTTGCAAAAGCAGCCTACATTAAGTGCTCAGAGAAATCCCAGTTTGCCAAGTGAAATCTTTTTCAACATTTTCCTCAGGTATTGTTGAAAGACAAGGAATAAAGAATCAGGACATTTTTTAACATTTAAATTAAGGTAATTATGGATCTTAGTAATACACCTTAACAACCATTTGGAGACTTGCTGTCTAAAGACAGCTGTGAAGGTGTTTTTAGGAGGTGGATGTGACTTCATGGTCACTTTATCTACATATAATAAACTGGAAGTCACCCTGTAAAGAGCTCTTTTAGATCTGAAACTGATGCAAAGGGTTGAGGGGAATATTGTGGTTTTTTTGTGGGGTTCAGTACAAGGATAACATAAAATCTTCCACCAATTTAAACTTCTGGTGTTTCAGCTGAAAATCCCTAAGGCCAAAACAAATAATTTGTAGTTCAACTGGTATTTATGTCACAATATAATTTTCATTTAAAATGCATTGAATCTTATTCCAAATAAGATTTAGCAATACCAAATGCCAAAATGTTAGGTGCGGCATGAATTTCTTCAGTTATTTTGGGTTATTTTGTTATTTTCCCTCCAAATTGTCTGGAGGTAAGGACGGGGAGGGGAAAACAATGGATTTGAGAATACATATTTTTTTTCAGACCACCTGTGACCTGAATTATTAATCTTGGTAGTATGTCACATCTTCCCATGGTACCATTTACAGTGTAAAATTCTTTTGTTCTCTTGAAGAAAAAGACACTCAATGGTTAGGTGCTTGTTTCTAGAGTGATGTCACATACTCCCTAAAGACTAATATTTATTTTCTGCTAAAGGTCTAGAAGTCTGTAAAAATCTGAATTTTATGACACTCAGAGCTTTTAAATCTGTTGCTTTAGAACTTAAACATTTTTGTAAGTCTTTTAATTTTTGAGCACACACACTAATACTAAATCAATAAAAATATATCATCAAATATTCAAAAATACTTAAAATACCAGAAAAACTAATTCACATGAAATCTTCCCCAAGATCATAGGGTGGTTTCTATGTGTAAACTCATTGCTTGAAAAATGTCTTTTAAAAAATGCCCAGAAAATTTTTCAGGCACAGCCACCTGGTCTCATACCAAAGATCTGCAAATAAATACCATTTCTATATTTCAGAAGACTCACAGATGTATTGTCTGGTTTCTTTTTTGGAGTTTCATAAGAAAGATGCAGCTTGATAGTGGATTTGACATATAATTGTAGACAAAAAAAATGGGGAGACATTATATTTAATTGCATATTTGAGAAATCCCTATTGCCAAGCCCTTCTGAGTTCTTAATTCACTGAATACCATATTCATTCATCAGAAAAAGACAGCAAAATGTCTTGTTCCTAGTAGAAGAAAAATTGTAAAATAACTAGACATTGATAAACATTTTTATACATTCAGTGAGAAAGGTGTGTACTTTCAAAAATCCCGAAATGATTTGGGTAATTTGGGGTTTTTTCACTTAAGTTGTTGCAAATGACAGAGTGGTACAAAAATCCATGGTTTTGCATTTGAAGAGAAATGGTAGAACACTTCAAAATTCTGTGATCCATACACATGTGGAAGAGCCCATATTTGATCCCAACTCAATCAGATTTTTCATGGGATCCATTTTTACAGACAGCCCTGATTACCATTTTACTGTGAGTCAGCTCTGCAGGGGCTCAAAAGTTCATGTGTAGATTCATGTGGATTCACGTAAGAAAATTTCTTTGCAGTATGACAAATTTCAGTAGAAATTAAGGCTCATTATCCCTCATTTATACACTCAAAATGTTGATTGTGCTGCTTAATGTAAGGCTGGTTTGGTTTTGGTTTGGTGTGCTCTCCTTTTATCTGTGCAGAGGGAAGTGTTTTCAGATGTCCTATGGTTGAACGTGTTACATCACACAAATCACTTTTTGGAGCCCTCTGCCACTAATTCCACCAGAATTTGCAAACTTTTTTGTTGAAATGTAGTTTTTAATTGTCCAGTTTTTTTGTGTCTGAGGAAAAGCAAACAGTATATGCCATTTTCAGCTCAAACCAAGATTTAAATAAGTTTTGACCTAGACAGAGAACTGGTAACTGCCCAGAATAAAAGCCTTACTGAAAAACATTTTCTTTCCGAAATTTATAGCTCAGGCATATGGAACCCCAGAAAAATGCAAACTGGAGCTACATATTTCAGTCTAAAGTCATTACTGGAGGCACATAATGGAATAAACCACCAAAACCAGAGTGAAACAGCAGCCCATTCACAGAAAGCACTCCATCCCCAAACCTCATGCATCTGGTCAAGTACAACCTTTTCCTTTCCTTTTGCTTTTCAAATTTTTAATAAATTTAGGTCAGTTGGATACAGTCTGTATGAGATCTGGAATCACAGACTGGTTCATCTGATTAATTATTTAGCAAAATACTCTTCCAAAACGCTTGAGAGAGGCAGTTCCAAATGGCAGGAGGGACAAACCCCAAGCTAATTGCAGCTAGCTGGATCTTTCTGAACTAAAGTCCTGAATAACTGGGAGAGCAATACTCATGAGATGTTGTATGTAAGTCTTCCCAGCTCAATTTCTGCAGTTCCTAAATCTAGCAATTTCAGATTTCATAGCTGTGTCAGCTGCTGTGGATCCAGAGTTGCCTCCAGGTCAGAAGTGCACTTTCAGAAAACAACACATTTGTCAGGACACTTCCAGCTTCATAACTCTTGGCTTGAGTATATATTTGTAATGTTAAAAATTCACATTTTGTTCTGCTTCTGCTGATCTCCATTTTCATGTGAAAAGTAATTTGTGAGCTTCGTTGATGAGTTTGTTGTCTCAGATTAACAGCATTTCCTGAAGAGAGCTTAGCCCTGTTTCCTCCAAGCTCATTGTCATGGGGTAGCTTTACCTTAAAGACAGCTTAGAAAGAGGGGAAGTTGGAGCTGCTGGTGGCTGATGGGAGTTTTTCCTTCTGACCAATTATCAGTCATTTCCAAGAATTGACAGCACATCTGACCATTAAAAAGTAAATTCAACTTGTAAACACCCCCTTAAGAAGTACAGACAGAGTTCTCTTCCCCTCTTTGGTTTCCGGCTTTTGACAAGGTAACAAGCTCTGTCCTGGCCTCCTTCCCCCCCTCCAGGCCGACAAGGCCGCAGGGAGTGGGGAAGAGAAGCAGAGTCGGTCAGCTGAGCTTCGTTTTCAGTTTCTGCTGCTGGACTGAAACTTAACACCATGAACTCTTGCAGCTTTCTAAAGCTTTTAATTCTTTTACTACCCGGATAAATGAACAGATTACTCCTTTTTCTCAGAAAAGACAGAGAACGAGAGAGACAATCAACATGCAAAAAACATCATAGAACCACTAAAAACAGTGAGAGAAAGACTTAAGTTTAAATAAGAAAGAATAAAGAGATGTGTACAGCTGAAATATCTTTTTGTTAAAGCTATGGAGATGGGTAATAGTAGTTTAAAAGACTCCTTTAATTCATGACTAGAGTATGGGAGGAATAGAGTATTCAAAGTGTGGACTTCTTAAAAAAAAAGAGAGAGTAATTGTGATACTGTGAGTTGCTGGAGATGGGTAGAGTGAAGATTTTTTTGAAGCCTTGAAGAGCAAAGCAAAAGCTGTTTTCCAGGAAGGCTCACAGAGACAGATGAAGAAGACCTCTGCCTTTGAATACCTCATCCTTAAAATAGCATCCCTAGACTCATTTGACCCATGCACACCTCGGAGTGATGTGGAATGGGAGGAGTGAACTCTAAAAACTCCATAGATCGGCAAAAAGAGACTTCTGTTTCTCTACAAAGACTGAAAAAAAGACTCTAGCAAAATTGAGACTGTTTTTGACCACCAAAGTTCTAAAGTTTTTTTTTGTCTCTATCTTATCATGTGTACAAAAGAATAGTTAAGTGGTGAGAGATAAAAGGGTTTTCTAGAAGTTTATTCTAGTGTTCTTATTTTTGTAGTTTGTTAATAAACTGTTTCTATTCCTTTTAAGTTTTAAGCCTGTTTTGCTCTTGTTCAAATCCATATCTCACAGAAAAAAAAATAGTAATTTTTTAGTTACTGGTTTTAAACTACGACACTCATGTTTCCTTTAAAGATACTCAAACAAATCCTAGAAAAACATCATGTCTCTTTCCCCTTTGTTCCTCAGAGGAATTAAAATTTTAAGAAAACACTTTTCATCTTAAACTGGCAGTCTGACTCAGATGTACAGAAAAAAAACAAACAAAAAACTAGAATTTGAGTGTACTGCATTTCCTTTCCCACCATGCCATGCTTGAAAAATACAACTTCACTATTTCTGTGCCCACACTTCCACAGAGTCCATTCCCATTAATTCATAGAGGCCCTGTGTGGATTTTGCTGCTTATCTCAGGTGTCTCTCTTCAAGCTGTGGTACGTGACTATGAGAGAACACCTGATTTTCAAGCATCTTTGGACCCAAAATTGTGCAGCCCAGTGTCATTTCTAACACTAACATTAATAATGGCATTGCAGAAATGAGAATATTAGCTGAGATTTCTAGAGATTGCCAAAAATAATTTACCTGTGGTATTTTTTTTTTATTTTTATTTTAGGGTTTTGTTGGCTAGAATTTGGCACAGAAGCACAGGAATCCATGGGCAGCTTTGGAGACTTTGACCATTGAGCCTCCCAGTTTGCAGACAGGCTTCCAACTAGACATCAGCAAGTGGCCATCTGAGTATTTACCTCTGAAAATCTGCCTTTCTGGGTGTGGAAGTGACCTTATTTTTCACAAGTGCTGCCCATGTTAAAGAGAGCAAAATACAGCACCTGGTGGAAAATCTGTTTAGATATCCAGGACTAGTAAGTTACTTCTGATAATTCAGATAAGAAAATCTTGAATAAAATAAATTATTATAAGGTCTAGTCCTTGTGAAATAAAAATACATTTCTTCATCTTGCAGAGTGAGAGCTTGAAATACCTATTTTGAAATATGCCTATTGAAAAATATTTTTAGTCAGACATTGCAGTCAGGTAATTTTTTTATCAAGGAGATTTTCCTTAGCAGAAGGGAATGAAGAGAGAAACTTCTAAAAGGCTTCTATATCAATACAACTTGCTCCAAGCATCACAAAATGATTCATCTCTTCTGGCAGACAGAGGATTCCTCTTGGGGGCATTTAGATACCTCCATTTAAAGATATCAAAAAAAGTCATTAGTGAAACTGTACCATGCTAAATTTCAGTATAATACCTAAGGAATTTGTAATATTTAAGGAATTTTCATGGTTCTGGCCATGTCCTTTTATCCATAAACTTCTGTAAAAAGGAAGAATCCCTCATATTGTAATTGGATTATTTGTGATGTAGAGATATACACAGATACAAAAAAAAAAATGTATATATGGCAAAACAGAATGATGAATTAAATTAAACTAACCATTGCATCCTAGCTAAGAAATTTTCATCCTATAGAAAATCCTGAGAAAAAATCCTGACAAATCTTTAGTCCTGAAGTTGAAAGCTTAGAAAATACTAGATAAAGATAGTGCTTGAGCGATTCATTTAAACTCTGCCTCTAAAGTGAACTGGCAAGATAAATCCATGACAAAACACATTCCGAACTACCCATATCTCCATTTTCTTTTTTTTTTTCTTTCCTTTATCTGCATTTTGCTTAAAAAAACACAGATATGAGGGTTCCAAAGCATAGATAAGGAGATGAGAGATACTAAAAGTTTAAATGGCCAGGAGGATTAAAAGTCTGAATTTTGATTAACTATCAGAAGATGTTCCAATAATAAAACATGGGTTTAAGAAATGAAGATTTTTTTTTAAAAAAGTACTGACCTTGAAACTTCTTGGCAATTGGAAAAGTTTACTTTTAAATAAATGTCAAAGTGTGCTTTCCCTCATTCTTAAATAAGTCACAGTGAAGAAATTTGCTAAGTGATCTTTTTTTCTTTTTCCTTAAAGAAGTTTTTCTATTTATAGGTTTTTCCTCTTAGTAACCTAGGGGATAATATTGCCACTTATAAATTATTTCTGAATGTTATTTTTTTTTCTTATTCAGAGAATTTTTAATTTCTGAAATTCTGCTTGGTGGTGACTAGTGGAATTCAGCTTCAAAAGCCTGACACTTCAAATATTTCAAATTGACCCAACATGTTCAATGTTGTTTTAAAAAAGAAAATTCAAAACAAAATCCTGTTGGGTTTTGTGGGGTTTTGAGATGTGTTTTGTTTCGTTCTGTTTTGTTGGTTTTTCTTCTATCTCTGCACATCCAGGAAATAAAACAAGAGGTGAAAAATGATTGGAATTAATATCTCTATGCAAGGAATGAATCTTGCTTTTCAACAAATGTAAGAGGTACTTTTATGTATTTTTCTTTTAAAAAATACTAAATATGTGGCTTAAACAAAATTATGCTCTAGTTTTTGGGATAGTTTTTTGTCTGTTTATTTATGCTTTGTTTTTGTTCTAAAAGCTGACACTGTCAAGAACTGTCTGGTCTGATATTTTATTCACAATGTGAGATATCTGGCAAAGACCACAGACAGTCCTGGAACATTTAATACATCAAGAGAGGGCGCTCAGATACAATAATAGTCAAAACTAGTATATCACTTAATCCAGGTCAATGTTAGCAGCACGAGAGTCTGCTGTGAAAATAAGTGAAAAAATGTTGGTTCTCAGTGGTCCTTGGGAGAGCTTTATAAAAGCTCACTTATCATATATAGTGGGGAGATAATCTGAATTTGGAAACTGAAACAAGAATTGTGCAGTTGAAACTGTGGGAGGAGAGGTGGTTAAGTGGATGCATTTCTCATGGGAACAATGCAGAAGTATATGTATTATACACCACATGTAGATGAGAGCAGAGGCTTGAATATTTGCCTCCTGTATATTTGAAAAAATAAAAAAAACTGGTGTCCTTCCAGGCACAATTCATATTTAATTGTATTCTGTGTGGAATAGCTCATCTCGATGCTGAAAAGAAAAAAATGTTATAATACATAAAAAGATTTACTGTATAAAGCAAATCATTTTCTGCTCAATAAATTCACTTTATTGCACAGATAACTTGTACTATATTCACCTTAAAATGGTGAGCATCTTTTAACTGCCAAATAAAACGCACCTTCCTGTACTTACTATTTGTATTTCTTCATATGTAGCATGGAATCATTAAATGCATTTGAAGAACAGCCAGCATCTATATCATATGTGGAGCAAGAGCCAAGAACAGCCTGCTCTCTTGCTATTTAGTCTGAAAACAACAGCTTGCGAAACAGAGGGGATTTTGGGTTTTTGGGGTTTTTTTTTAAGGAGCTGATTTTTTGTAAGCTGAATTATAACCAAATCAGGGTTCTGCCAAACTTCTTGTTTGTAAGGCCAGGCAGTGACTGGCATCTAAGCATTGAATGAAGTGTTGTGGAAACCTCATGGTCCATCATGTGTGAAGGAGCAGAGTTGTAATGGGTACTATGGGCCACCAACAAAAGATCAGCAGCAGACAGGGTCTGATACACCAGAGGCAGGGAAACTTCCCTGGAGGAGGAGATGTGGCTGAATCCTGTGATATTTCTGCATTTCAGTCTTTCCACAGCAGTGGATTCAACAGACCCAAGCTTCCAAGGATCTGATCCTTAATTCTGATCTTTATGGTTTTTATATTTACAATAGGTAATAATATCTAATCACAGCTGGTAAGAGCAGCATCAGTGAGACTTTGTGGCATGCCTGGACCTATTTCAATACCTCTAGTTGTAATGTCTATCTCCTTTTGCCTCCTTTGGGCTGAATTTTCTGTGGATATTACTTTTCTCTAGTCTCTCAGCCTCCTTTGGGCTGAATTCCTCTGGAATCCTCCCTCGTGGGGAGTTCCACTTATCTCAGTCCTCATGATTCGAAGAAAACTCCCGAGCTCGTTAGAATCTTGTTTCTTGTGTTTGTTGAAGGATCCTTACAAAACTTAACAGGTCTCTCCAGGCTGGTTACAAGGTTAATCTTTGCAATTTGGCACATTTCTTTCTTCTGATGGTACAAACAAGGCCTTGTGGCACACTTCGTGTCTGATGCACAAAATGGCCTCGAACTACGCAGTTCTTTTATCTTTATACCTATTTTTACCCAATTAACAATAGACACATATATTATTTTTCTTAATGACCCAATGACCCATCACCTCTGTGATGCACTGCGGCATTTTCTATCCAATCACTTACGATTACCCAAAAACCTCTCGGAGAAGAACATGAAGAAGAAAGAAGAAGGAACAAGGGACAACACCCTAAATCCTCCATCTTGTCTCCTGTTCTCTAAACTACTTTTTCACCCAGTGATTTAAAAAACTTTCTAATCTACACACTTACACTTTTCTTATCTAACTTTAACATTTGTTTTCATGTATCACCATGAAAACATGCTCATGAATTTCATATTATATGAAACTCAGTGCTTTTCCAGATCCCACAACCAAGCACCAGAAACAAGGGCACACACTCTGCATTCCAGACTCCAACATCTAGTGAAGAGGAATGAGAAAAATTCTCAAAATAAGACTGATTTTATTAGTTCTGACCACTCACTGGGCTTTTCAGCATGTCTTTTTCATGAAGGATTTTTTTCCTAGTTTCTGAGACCTACATTAAGAAGGAAAGAGAAAAATCTCTTTCAAAAAAGATCTCTTTCAAAAAAAAAAAAGAACAAAAAAATTAAGTGTAAAAAGTTGTTTCCATTTCCAGATGCATTTTAAAGCCCTTCAGAGCCAAGTACTCAGTAAATCCACTTCACGGTCTGGGCATCAGTGCACACCATGGAGAAGTGTTTTTTCTTGTAGCTGCTCCCTCAGCCTTTGTCCAGTCACCAGCCAAAGGCTGTGGAGGTGCAGCACCACTGCTGAAAGGCACAGGTGATGCTGCTTCCTCTCCACCTCATCTTTCCTGAGTGTTTGGGAGTTCCTGCTTCCATACAGGAATGTAAGAATGAGCAGCATAATGCTCAGGACCAGTTCAGTAGATACTGGATGTCATTTGCCAGAGATTAAATCTTCAAGTTCAAATTACAGGGGAAAACAGCGCAACTGCAGAGAACTGAAACTGAGTATCACAGGAAAGGGTGTGCTGTGAAAGACTGTTTGGTCAATTGATATTTTTTCAAATTTGAGGAAAAAAAATGGTGGGAAGTAAGTCACTTAGGATGAAGATAATATATAAGAATTGCAGAAGAACTAGTAGCTCATAAAACCCCATTTTTATCCGCCTCATGCTCAGAGTGCAGCCTGGGTTTAACCATGATGAGCCTACTACCTCCTCTGAAAGGCCTGGGTTTGTGTCAGCAAGTGCTCTAAGTTATAAAATAGGAGTTGCTTTGGTTGGTGTGGAAGGTATGTTTTTCTGTTTTTTATCTCACTGATGCTATCAATGTATAACTGTTAAGCCACACTGAAGAGTAAATCAGTCTGCTGAGGTGAGCAGAAATTAATTTGAAACTGTGTGTGCACAGTGGGATTAAGCAACAGGGCATGAAGGGAGTTTGATAACCCTGACATTTTTTGCTGTTTTTTGGCCCCCCTTTTTTTTTTTTTTTTTCTCAGACTAGACAAGTCTGCTGTTATGAGACTGATAATTTGTCTTATTTTTGTCTGCAGTGAGGACCTGTCTGGTGATTGTTCTCTCCTGAGCGCAGCAGGCTCAATTAAAGGTTGAATGGGTATTTTTGGGTGTATTTTGCTAAAAATATGGGTGGTATGGTTTTGCAGCTAAAGGAACATCTAAGAAGGTCTCTGAGGCTGTCAGACCCTTAGTTGCTCCTTGATACAGTAGTTGGTGAATTGGTACATTGTACAAACCAAGTACAAGTCTCAGTTAAGATGTTTATCTAACTGTACATAACAGTTACATAAATCCTGAGTCAGACCTATTAGCTGATGTAAACCTGCAGAGTTCAATTTCTATACATCTGCTATCATTTATATTAGCTCAGAGCCCAGTCTTATATTTTCTCAGCCTGACTGGACTACTGTTTATTGAAAGTGGATTTGTTGTTTACAATGCCCTAGAGATGCAAAACAGCCAGGTTTCTGACTTACTTTCCCTGAGTGTGAACTAAAATCATAGGGAAGTAATAAATTTGAAATATTTTTTCCAGTAGTCTTGTGACAGAGAATTTTGAGTTATCTGGTCTGTTCAAGAAGTCTAAACCACATTGCAACTAATGTTTTACACAGGAAGCATATGAGAAAACATATGGAATGAGTTGTCTTTACTTAAATATTTAGGCAGGTTGTTAATCTGAATTGCTGCGCCTGTTCTGCACATTCCTACAAAGAGTCACCAGCAAGAGGATATCCTTGGGTGGAACTGTTCTCTCAGAAGTACATGACAGTGATTATTATGGGCCAGTGTGATGCACAAATCATTTTCTCTCTGAGTGTCTATGAAGTAGCCCTAGGAGGAATGGAAGTGCTACAACTGCATTTCAGCTGGGCTGAACTGGCATGGATAGCAGGAAAACCAGAAGAAATGTGATCCCCAGCCCATCTTGCCATGCCCACCATGGAAGGCGAGCATATAAGGGATTTCCTTGAAAACAAAACCCAGAAGGAGCTGGACTGTGCAGCTGCACAATAGGGCAATAAAGCAAAGAATACAGGATGAGGACGCCTTCCTTGGATGGTGGTCAGCCTCAGACAGAATCAGCTCGATGGGTTATGGGGTACAAATAGGATTTTTTTCTGTGGTGGGCTGTTAAAACAGGTCAGACCATGAGAATGTCACCTGTCAGTCTTCATTCTCTTAGCTGCAGACAAGTACAGAGGTATTAGGCAAAATCAGGCAATTGGTTTCAGTATTTCTGCCAAATATGTGAAACTCAAACTCCAGTCAAAGCAACAGGCAGCAAAAAACATGAGATGGAAATCATTTCCACACTTGGGCAAATACTTTACCTACACCAGACTTGGCATGCTTAAGTGTGTGTCTTGATCAATATTCACACTTGAGCTCTTCTCTAATCTTTATTTTTTCTGTTGGCCTAATTTTTTCCCCCTCCTTCCTTCATAGTGGTGTTCAAAACTAATATGGGTATATCCCTAAATCCAGGTTTTTCCATTGATCCACTGGGGACTTCCAAAAGGGTTTTAAAATACACCACCTGTGATTAGAGGTCCTGCTGCACCAATAAATCCCAAGGAGAATGGCAGCAGGAGAAGCTGGGCTGAAATGACATTGATATACAAGTGTCTGACAGATTTCTTTCCCAGCAGTGCATGTGACCAACCCACTCCACAGATAACATGTGACTGCTGGCTCCCAGCAGAAGTCTTTGATTCCCCAGATGAGACCTCAGGAGCTCTGTTTTTATGTCTTTATTTAGACTAAGTGGAAGGGGTGTCTTGGTTGAGCCCACGGAGCGTCAGCCAAGGTGGCAGCTGTCACAGAGAAACACACACAGACACATCTCAGATGATCCTCTTAGCAGCAAGTTTTGCCTTCTTGGGGTTCCCCTGACACTGCCACTTGTACATCTACCAGCAGGGAAGGGAAATGGTATCTCAGAGCAAGCTGTGTCTTTGTCTTCAGGTCATTCACTGATCAGCTCCTTTGGAGGGAGGTCTGTTTCCTTCTTGCTGATACCTACAGTGCCTGCAGAGCTTCTGTTATCAATGAAATTCCCTGACTGAGCTCATGCTTGATGAGTTCTCTGCCTGCCAGTGGCTATGTGGGACCTGGTTCTTGTTTTAATTCAGCATGCCTTCCCTTCCATCTTCACAGAGAGAAGGGACCAGAATTGACAGCTATCACTCTGTAGCTATTGGTACTAATGGATTTATATGGTCTGACAGTACAGGACCCAAAATGTTCAAACCTCTTTACTGATAGAGAAGATTTCCTGTCCCTTATTATTTCTCAAGAATTAATATTCTTTTATAGACTATTTTCATTCTATTTCTCAATTATTGTTCCTTTTTTCCAGGGAATGGCAGCCAGTATTCCTTCAACAGATCACAGCAAGACAGACGGGGAACTTCTTTTGATTGATTTGTGAAAGAAAGTACTAACAGATTTATATCGCAAAAAATAAAAAAGAGGATTGAAGTTATACCTGCTGTCCTTTCTACCATGTGATTAATAACTAAAAGTACACTAATAATTTTTTTCCATTTTGGATGAGCAAGGTGTGCTTTCACACCTGGCTCTTGATGACCCATGAGCTTGAGGAGAGTAATTTGGTGGCTTTTGAAGCTTTGAGGATTTTTAACACCAGAGTTTGGTGTCCCATCAGCTGCAACAGACCTGTGGGATACCAAGACATGATTGCGCTTCATGACAATGAACAAGAAAAGTGAAGACAACATGGGGAGTCAGAGGGAGAGGGAATGGAGGGAGGAACTTTGATATCTGGGTGTCTCTGGGGGACATTTAGGACTGTTTTCACATTTATGTGTTGGTTTTCCAGGTCACTTCCTTTTTGTGTTCTCTTTGACACTTACGGTTTTTCTCAACATGAAGCAGCAAAAAGACTGAGATCTACTTTGCTCCAGGATTTCTCTACTCTTAGTCTGTATTTGAGGTAAAAAATGTCCTCCTTCCTCTCTTTCTCCCTTTCCCTTCTTCTTTCTCCTCCTCCTCCTCTTCCTCATCTTCTTCAACAAATTTTGTCTATTTCATCAAAATGATTAAGAAAAATAATCATCTATTCTCCTTTTCTCATCAGTAACAACATTTTCCTGTTACTGTATTCCTGGCATAAAGCCCATTTTTAAAATCAGAGTCCTGATTCTTTGGCTGTGTCTCCATGTCCTGCCACATCCAAGGCAGATTAAAAGGTTGGTATCAGCAGGAACATCTGATCACCAGACTTTGTGACTAAAATGTCATCAGTTAGCATATCCTCCATTCAAAAAGCAGAGTGGCAGAGAGCAGGGTGATCTGGAATGTACAAGGTACTGAAACATCCATCTCTTCCTGCAATGGGGACCTCCAGCCAGGTAAAGTGCTGACAAAGAATAAACCCTAACTGGAGATGATTTGGGGAAACATGGAGTTTAACTGAAGACTTCTGTCATGCTGGAAAGGAAAGAAAGAAGATATTCCTTGTCTGACCTCTGGAATAGCCTGACCTCTGTGAGAGAGGAAACTGGATTCTAATTTCAGTTACTCTGGTGAACTAATGAACTCAGAATAGATAAAAGCAAACCCATAAACTTACAGTTTCTAATCTTGCACTTTGTCAGATTTCACTCAGGTACTCTTTTGAACACTTTTTATGTATGAAAGTGGTGTGTGCCCCTATGTGTTTCAATGTCCTTAATTAATTTAATCTTATCTAAAAAGAATTTTAAGGGCCTTGATTTTATTCTTGTTTGGAAAGCAAAAGTAAAGGGAAAAAAAAAAAAACCTAACCAAAATCAATTTTAAAATGGTGCCATGACCAGGAATAACTGCCTCTTTCTCTCTTAACTTTTCTGAAAAATTTTGCCCAGGTTCTGCTGCTAAACTTTTAAAAATAGAATGTTCCAACTTTCCTTTCCATGGCATCACACAAAATGGGCGAGGTTGGTAAAGACCACTGGAGGTCATCTAATCCAACCTCCCTGCTCAAGAAGAATCTTTCCCCCTCAAAAAAATATAAATTCTTGGCACTCACACCGAGTCTGATTTTATACAGAGAAGCTACTGAGCATTCATCACAGCAACAGAAAAATATTTATTGGGTGATTTTTAAATTTATTTCTGTCTTGGTTTGAAAAGACAGGTGTCTGCTAAGGAAAGTAGGAGCTTCTCTTGAAATGGAAAATATAAACCACTTTTCTCTGAATTATTATAATTTTGAAATTAAGGGGTTCTCAGGCAAAGATTTAGGAGTAGGAATAACAGTTCTCTACTAGTATATATAAATATAAAAAACCCAACCTACAATGTAATAGGAAAATTAAAATAAAATGCCGTAATACAAAAAACACAGAGTCAGAATACAGTTTGACACCCTGTTGGTCAGGGTGTTGATAGCAGTCTGATTAAATGGTGGCTGCAGTCCTCCTCGAGTGACAGATGTGGTTCTGTTGAAGCAATGATCCTGTAGAAGGGTGTAGTTTTCCTCTGAAAGCCCAGTGGTGGTGTAGATAGGTCCAGTCTTCCTCTGGGAATCCAGTGGAGAAAGGCTGCTGTGGTGTTCCAAGTCTCAGATTATGTCCAGGTAGGAATGCTTGGCTCTTCCCCCTGGATGGAGCATCTCACAATGGGATGATGTAATTTTATCAGTCCTGCAGTGACTGACTCAATGGGCCATTAATAGAAGACATACCCCTGGAGGGAGGGTGGG
>NW_005087746.1:200074-212955 GCF_000331425.1 Pseudopodoces humilis | reverse complement strand
ACACCCTGTTGGTCAGGGTGTTGATAGCAGTCTGATTAAATGGTGGCTGCAGTCCTCCTCGAGTGACAGATGTGGTTCTGTTGAAGCAATGATCCTGTAGAAGGGTGTAGTTTTCCTCTGAAAGCCCAGTGGTGGTGTAGATAGGTCCAGTCTTCCTCTGGGAATCCAGTGGAGAAAGGCTGCTGTGGTGTTCCAAGTCTCAGATTATGTCCAGGTAGGAATGCTTGGCTCTTCCCCCTGGATGGAGCATCTCACAATGGGATGATGTAATTTTATCAGTCCTGCAGTGACTGACTCAATGGGCCATTAATAGAAGACATACCCCTGGAGGGAGGGTGGGTTGTGGAAGAGATAAAGAACACTGTCCCACCTGGTTTTAATAGTTGGTAATAGACTACATACTTTTGGTTACATCTTGCATTGCAACCTAAGACAATTTCTTATTTTATTGGTGAGTAGTGGTAAACAGTGCTGAAGTGACTTGCAGCTTCACACAGATGTCACACACTGTATATATCCAGTTGGGATGTTTTTGCCAGAGGGGCCTGAGAGGCAAAACCCAAGTGATTAAAATCCAAAATTATGCTTACAATGGAACAATTAAAAATGTCATTTATTTTAAGAATACTCCAGGCTCACCTGGAGTATCATTAATCTTGTCTGAAATGGCAAAAGAATAGTGAAGAAAAGCAGGTGGGGATAAGGGTAGGAGGAAGAAACAAGAAGGGTGAAAAAATCTATGTATGTTTGGCAGGATTTTAAAAGGCTAAAGGAAGAATTATGTTCATAATCGTCCAGAGAGGGAGATTTACAAAATTAAGAGTTCTTCACGGAAGACAGACTGAAATATGCATATACATGAGGATTTGTGCTTCTGGCTGGTGTAACCTGGTTGAATGGCTTTGTACCAATGGGGGCTGTGGGCTTGTCAGTCCCTGGAGCTGCAGCATGGAGGAACTCAGGCACTTTCTGTCCTGCATTCACTGGTACCTGCCACAGCAGAAGATCAGCAGTGTCAGACCCAGTGCCAGGGGTGGCTCTGGAAAGGGCTGGGACTCTGGGGATGGACAGACATCCCTCAGCTGGCTGCAGCTTCAGCTGCTGCAGAGCATCCCTGAGGACATTTCACATTAAAGCTGAAAAAGCTATGACTGTAGAGCAGGGCTCTGTGGGGACATGTTCTGCAGTATAGAGATATTTTGGGGGGAAGACAGTCTGTGGGCCTCCTGGTTTGGCTGCAGCCCCTGCATCCCAGTAAGTGTTGGGCACTTAGGGATGGCAAAACTTTTTTGTTGTTGGCTTGGGGTTTTTTGCAGCTGTATTTATAATACCCCCAATTCTTCCTGTCTGACAGCCCATTTTGTCTGTTTCCAGAATATCCCTGGTGCAGATTGAGTTGCAATAAGAAACCATTACTCAATTAGCACAGAGCTTGTTCATTGCAGAAGGAAGGCGAATGGATTAATTTAAAAGGAAGTCAAATGGATTCATTTCACACAGCTGCAATCTAAATTTGTTTAAAAAGTTTAAAGAGACTGAGCCTGAGTGCATTCAAAGTAACCAACATTTGGACCACCTGCAGTCCACCCCATTTTGTGCAACAGGTAATAAATTTTTCCTCTGCAGTCAATGCAGCCAATTGTCTCTCAAGTGTCTTTTAAATATATTAAAAGGCAATAAGCTGCTGTCACCACATTACAGAAATTTATTCCCATCATAAAATAAGTAAGTACCTCTCAGGAATAATTTGGTCATTTCTCTGTATATGTTCAAACTTCATATATTTAGCTGAGCAGAAAGCATTTCCTTCTGCATCCCTTAGGAAAGATTTCTTCACAGAAACAGTTAAGTGCTGATTTTTTAGTTTTCCACTAATATTTTCCAATATTTAACACTGCAGAGCAGGGACAAGAAGAGAGATATTTTTCCAAAGAGATTCAGAAACATATATTTACTTTATCATATACTTTCGTCATATACAAGATCATATATTTTGCTTAGATAATACCTGCAATACCATCATGTTTTGCAATTGAAAAACAAGTATTTTAAAATTCTTTGATCATGCAACAAGAGTTTGTCAGAAGTATTTCTGAATTCCCACCTGTCCAACCTCTTTCCTCAAGAGAAAGAAAGAGAGGAGGAAGAAACGAGGAAATTGACTGGTTGAAACAGAGTCCTTGCAGCACCATGTTGGGAGCAGTAAAAACTCTTGCCTGAGACAGTGACATATTCTGTCTGATCTAAACTCAGTAATACTTGCAAAATATACAACTCAGGAAACACTTGCAACAGTTGATCATTACTTGAGTTGAAATACTCCACTTCCGTTTTGTTAAAAAAATCTTTAATTTACTTGGTAACTTTCCACTTTGGACTCGCCTTTTTATTATCAGAACATACACTTCTCATTTGCAGGAGGCAGAAGTTCTGTCCTCACAAAAGAATCTTCCAACAGCAGCCCCTTAATCCCTTACTTTGCTGTTTGGTCACTCTTACTGAGGATATTCACTGGATGGCACCTGAATCTCTCAGGAAATTCAGTTTGTATCATCCTTCCTGCTTCTCAGTTTGCCTGTCCTGCTGGTTTTCCAGGCAGCCAGTTATCCAAGCCTCTACTATGGAACATCAGAGGTGAGTGCTGTGGAAGCCTGCTGCAAGAATCAGATCTTCAAAGTCACTAGCTCACATTGGGTATTTGTTCATGAGGGCCAATGGCAGCTGGGAAAAGGGGCTTTCTCTGATTCCCACCCAAAATCATTTCCATGGGTTTGCCCACCCCGGGCAGTGCTGCTGCTTGGATTGTGTAGAGCCCCTTGATGTCATCAGCCCTGATTAGACTTCACCGCACTGCTCTAATTGTCTCATTACGAGACTCTGCAAAAGTATTTACACCACAAGCCATTGCTTCACTAAAATAATAAAAAAATAAACCTGTGAACTGAGGATCAGGAGCACACTCTTTTCTACCCAACTCCAGTCATTTAATGTTTAGAATATGAGGTCAGTCAATTTTCTCTTTCCCTGTCTAAATTAGTGCATAGTATTTATACAATGTAATAAATTAATTTAACTGGCTCAGCATTTGCACCCTGTGGAACCAATGGTTTAGAGATTCTCAGTAAAGTTAGTGAAAAACAGCAGTTATAATCCATCCATCCCGGAGCTTCTGACCTAGTTCTGCTGTACTGGAAAAAAATGCCAAGCCACAGGGCAGGTTTCCTCAGTCTTTTGTTTGCCTTTTCAGACATATTCTATAATTGTATCCCAAATCAGCTGAAGGACATAAAACTCACTACTTCCTCCCAACACAAACACCTCAATCACTTGGCAACTCAACCATCTTGCTGTTTTCTGTCTGGGTAAATGTTGCCCTGAAAACTCAGTTCTTTGATCTTGTTGACATAGTTTTTAAACTATCCTTTCCCAGGACAGTGACTGTAAACATAGATTTGTATACATTCTTTCTGATACACATCTTTTGATGGACAGCTCTCACAGGCAGTGCGGTTGGGAAGGTGTTATCCTGACCATCCAATCCCTGGCCATGGTCAGAAACCTATAAATTCTGAGAAAAGAATTAAAGCTCTTCCTTCCCTTCACCACACCTTGAGCTGTGTCCATGTGACTCATTTCGTGTCCAGCAGCAAGAGGTAAGTAATTATTATTTTTAATATTTCCCTCTTTTGTTCAGAGGCCCATGTGCCATGCTGCTTGCTGGCCATAAAATGAGGCATTTTTTTTACTGAAAGTGGCTTGTGTGTATATTGTGGTAAGAGTTCCCTTTGCAGCAATGTGAAAACCTTGCTGATTGCTGGAGCCTCATGCCCAGGTTTCCTCCCTTCTCTGGTCTCCTGACATTCACAGACAAAATCTGTGGAGGAATTCATGAGGAAGGCTAAGCATCAAACAGGGGAGTTTGAGGTGTTTGTTTCCATTGACCCTTTCTCCTGAAGGACTGACTGATGCTCTGCAGCTGGACTCATCCACCATGGAAGCCAATGCTGGGATGGGCTGGGGAGGCAACTGAAGCAGAGACCCAGGATTTACCAGTTTAGAGTTCTTCTGGCAGAATAAATAATTCAAGTTCATAGGTACCTCACACAATCAGAATATACTTGCAAATCCACTTGAAATAAGTGTTGTTACCATCTCCATCCCGTGCACCCCTTCTGCACATAAACTGTTCTTTCCACTGGATAATAAAGCCCAAAATACATTTTCAGCAGGATGAGGTAGCAGAGAGCTGGAAACAAGAGTGAGACAGGAAGGTTTGCTATAAAAAGGCTGAACCTTCCCCCAGAATTTTATCTGAAAATTCTCTTTTGCTGTCCTCTGGATGCTGCCCTGCACCAAATAAGCAAAGGGGGAAAAGACTTTGTCATTACACTGCTTTAAAATAGCCATGCCTGATAAACAAAAGACCTACCAGCCTTTGTTTGAAAGAAAGGACAGACAGATCAAAAAGATCTCATGGATGTCACTATTTAAATAATGAGAAAAAACTAAAAAGTTACTGAGTTGTCAATTTTTTTTGCCATCATATTAGACAAGTTATTTCCCTGGACTTCCTCTTAACTGTGTCTGACTTTCTGTTCCCTGCTGGAGCAGCCCCTGATGGCTCTAACACAATTTCTCTTTAGACCAGAGCTGTGAGACTTCAGGAGGCCCAAGGAATGTGGCAACGTATGACTGACCATGCCAGCTCAGGTCCAAGGGTAGGTAAGTCTAAGATCATGTCCCATAAGCTTTTATAAGGGATATTAATTATTCAAGCCTAGATGTCGTTTTTGTAGTGATGGGTAACTCTTCCTTTGCAAGCAGTAAAGCTTTTTGAAGCATCAGACAAGATGTGTCACCTGTCACACCCACCTTGGGGCACTGAGACAACTTCCAAAGTGTTTTACTTTTACTGAGCCCATTGCCAGTGTAGCTAGATTTCAGCAGCTTGGTTGAGAACAGCATCATAAAATGAGACAGGGGGGCTTATCAAGTAAATTAATTACATAAATTATTTACAAGTAAAATTAATGCCAGACAGTGGGGATGTTGAATTTTAAGTCTAGCATAAAACTGAAAAGGCCAAATGCTAAGTACGGAATTAAATGTAAATAACCCTCTTTGATATCCTCTAATTAAACATCCAGCAGAATGACTTTGGCATCAAAAGCATGTGAAGTTATAAAGTCTAAGAAGAAATCTCAATATTTAGAGTGTACCTGTCATCAAAATACATACAGAAAGTAAATTACTCTTCCTCTGATGATATTGAGCAGAAATGTCTTTCCACGAGGCAAAAGCTATGAGAAAAGATAGTCTTAATTAAGGAATGGAAGTCAATTAGGGTAATTACACAACGCACTAGAGGTCATTTCTTCTGCTCTCTGAAACCAGAGTAAGTTGCAAATTTCCCCCTGTGTACAGGAGTTGTGTTTTCCTTGGTGCTGGTCAATGAAGAACAACAACTGAATATGGCTTTTTTTCCACAATTTCCTTTAGCAGAAACCTCTTTATTGTCATCAAATGAAAGTGAAGATTAAACAATATGCCTGAAGCTGGGTAACACAACCAGTCCCCGAACAGAAAGTGGAAATAGTTCTGTTTCAACTATAAAAGTGTTTTGGCTCCTCTTTGATACTGAGATGACATAGAAAAAGCAGTGAACATTGAATTATAAATGCCTTTAAAAGATTTTTGCAACTAAGCAAGGACATCTAATTAGTTTTAGAAAGTATCTCATTACTGAGTGTAAATAACACAGTGAAAGTAATTAACTTATGCAATGCAAATTGCCAGTTGCCAAATATTTACAGTTACAACTTTACCAATAAACTTCAGATACAGCTATACACCAAAAGAAAAATGAAGGTTAAAATATCTTTGAAAGCTCACGTATTTTTATAAGCATAAAATGAACCAATCATGCCTCACCAAACAGTTATTAATTGTAAATTGCAGACCTATGTCCTCAAGTAGCTGAATTCCTAATTTCACAGCCCAAATGAAGAATTCCTTCTTCCTCAGAGAGAAGCAGCAGATTTTCCTCTAACAGGTCTGAAACACTCAATTAATCATAAAAAAATGGAGTTGTAAGAAATCTTTGTCAGAAATTCCAGAGTCACTTCCCTGTTGCAAAATAAATCCTGCTCATAGTTCTGGAAAAAATACAAAATCTTTGGGAAGAAACACACTGTAGTATTTCCAGAAGAGCTTACATTTTTTGCTTTCTGATCAAGGTATGCCATAGTTCAAGTTTTGCTGTCAAATCAGCTACAATATTCATCAGGAAGTACTCAAAAATCCTGCACACTGTGATAATTTGTGGAAAAAATATATTCTGGGGGTTTTCATTCCATTATAAGATTGATTCAGTGTTACACCTACAAAAACAGAAGAGAAAAACAGACTACCTTAGAGGACAAGATAGAGAAGCTGCAGAAAGAAAGGAAAATAAAAGCTGACAGAAAACCAACTTTTGGCCTCATTCCTGCACCATCAGGTATAGCTGAAAAATGTATAGGTAATAAAAATATAAGAATTAGGAAGAATAGCCACACACCATGCCACTTATACTTACAGTATTGTTTAAATGCTTGCAGTATAAAATTTCACAAGCACAGGGCAAGGCATGCCAAGGCATTATCAGTTCATTATGAAAGGTGCAGATTTCTGACTGTTAATCAATTACTTTACAGAGGGCCCACTTTCGCTGATTACACTGCTCAGGGAACAACTCAAGGCAGGGATGTTTAAGTGAAGTGAAATTTAAGTAGCAATATTACATCACTGTTCTGCACATAAAGAAGATGTGATTTGCCGCTGTGTTTTTGCAGATTTAGGTGCAGCATAAATACCAATATCAATGCAGTGACAAACACTTGCTATGATTGATTACTAAGAGAAAATGGAAAAGAATATTTCATAATTCTACAGGAGTCCTAAGAAATATGAAACAGGAGCTGGAGTATGTTTCTGACCCTCAAGGTATGCTTTTCACCATAGAAAGAGCTGACGTTTCAGAGCAGATCATTCTACTTTTCTCCTTAATGGGATTTCCTAAATAGCTTACATAAAAACAGAAAAAGCACCCAAAACCTAACCAACCCCAAACATTATCAAATGCTTCAGATGATTATTCAAATATTGCTCAGTGTATTTACCTGGTCTCATGGTACCACCATGCCCTTGCCACATAACTTCTAGATTAACATAGTTAAAATTAAACATTAGCAATACCTGACAATAAACTCCGAAATGGCAAGTGCTCCTTTTTTTTTTTTTTTCTTGTTTTGGTTTGGGTTTGGTTTTGGTTTCAGTTTTGGCTAACTCCAGCAGAGTTTTGTAACCAAACATTTGAGTTTGGTTAAAAAGTTTTGGCACAGAAATTCAGTCATGCAACTCTTTGTAAAAACTAATGAATAAAGATGATGAACACAAAGAGTGGTAGAGGAATTTGCTCTGAGCTTTTTTTTTTTTTAATCAGCATGAAACCACAAAGTGTGAAATTGCTTGGTAAAGGAATCGCAATGGGAAAAGCAGGTGAGTTACCAAGTTTTTCTGACAGTTTTGAACTCTTGTCTTAAAATAAATGTTTTCCTAAGAAAACCAGGAGTTAGCCTGTGATATGGTATTAAAAATCAAGATATGTAATAAAAAATTTTACATGAAGACATAAATCAGTAACATTTGTAAAAAAAAAAAACCTGCTCAAAATAATTTTATTTCTGGCTTTTTTCTTTTCCTAATGATATCTACAACTAATGAGAATTCCAAGAAGCCATTTAAAACATATTTTTGTATTAGGAGCAGTCTTGTTAACAGGAATCTTTCAATAGTATCATTGTCAGTGTTTCATCCCTCTTGCTTATGAATGCATTCTGTTCTTTCGCTTTTCTTTCATAACTTCAAAAAATAATAATTGTAATTTTTCTTCCTCCCCTTTAAGTAAGTGAACTTTGAGGTTTTATCCCCAAATTTTCAGAAGCTATAGATCAATTTAAACTTATTAACAATTGTTAATAATAAAGCTATTCAGGACAATAAGTGTGTTTTTGTGTAGTTACCAGAATGATTTTTGAATTGTTTGAGGGAAAATGTCAAGCAAACTCACTGATCAAAGAAATGTGTGCTTAAAATTATTTAATAATTAAATATTTATTAAATAATAGTATAAATATTATTTATACTAAATAAAACACTTTATTTAGTATAACCTGTAAATTTAGAACCCTAGATTTAATCATTATTGTTAAAAAAATATTTGGGATTTTAATCTATAAAAATGTGCTTTACCTTTGTTAACCACAGAAATTGAAAGCTACTGAGTAAACAGAATTTTTAGTCAAAACTTAATTAAAAATAAATAAAACAAAGAATGTTAAAAATAAATGAACAAGTCTGGTTTCTTTAAATATCTGATCACAATACTTTTGTACTTCAATATCATCACACATGTTGCCAAACAAGATGCATTCTCGAGATTTTCCTCTTTATCCCTCTGAAATTTAAAAACTGAAAGGAACTGTTTCAGTGAAAATGTATGTTATCTATGTTTTGGTTTTCTTAAATTGATATTTCAAAATCAAAATTTGTGATAAGCTCAAAACCTTTAGCAGGCTGACAGAAGGGTAAAACCCACCCTGCTGGTTACTCAGCAGCCTTCAATTTCTGTGGCTCAGGAAGTAATTTGAACTGCTACTGGACATAAAATTCAGGGAAAACTTACCTATTTACTTACCTGTACTTAGTAGTGTTAAAATGAAGCTGAAATGAAGGATATATCCAGGTGTCCACACCACAACAGTTTTGTACTACCAGAAAAACTCCAGATGGTCACTGACTCGTGGCCTGGCTTTGCAAAGATTTTTGGTACAACAGCAGAAAACGAGGGGCTCATTATCCTGATCCTACAGCTCTTGAAATTCATTCAATTGCAGTCATTAATGAAAGTATGTGGCAGAACAAATAAAGACACAAAAGGCTGAAGTGGCACATCCACAGGTGTAAAAACCAGCCACTGACCAGGGAGAATGCAGCCAGCATGTCCTCACTCACCAGCCAGGCCACTCTTTAGACATGACAATAATTCTCCCTACAAATGTAACTAATTTCAGAGGTGAGAGATAGATGAAACACACCACTGATCTGACAGCCTTATTTCTACATGGAGTTTAACATCCTTGGCCTCTCCTGAGTTCACCAAGTATGAAAATGTTCAAGGCAGCTTGGAGCATGAGAGAACAGCGAGATGAGATTTGCCTCTCCCATATTTCAAACATACCATTAGAGATTTAATGACTGACATAATTATGATACAGTGCTTGTGAGATTCCAGGTCATTAACCTCCTCTGCCATGTGTAAAAGTAAGTCTGTAGTAACTACTGAAAGAGCTATACACAGAAATAATTAATACTTATTAGAGGAGTCACACTGAAAACAGTGGGCATCAGCAGGTGCTGAGGCTGACTCTGACTGTGCAAGACCCTGCTGCCTTCACAGGAGAGGGGATATCCCACCCTGCACAAGTTGCATGTTTTTGGACTGGGATCTCTGTAGGGTCCCCAGAGGTATCTGCCAGACTTGTGCACATTTACAATCTGATGTAAATTCTGTGAATTCCAGAGACTCAGGTTACCTCTGGTTGCTTTGTCATATTGTGAACTGATGGTCAACACCTGCCTCTTCTTGCAGAGATTTGAAGAAAATAATTTCTTTGGCCCAAATGGTATCAAAAATACTATTTTACTGACCAAAAGGCTGTTTTCGGCATTGTATTTATGGCACTGTAAGGAACTTGATGACTGAATTCCCATACTTGTGACAACCTGAGAGCTTCAGGACAAGGCCCTGGTCTCTGGCACTGCCTCACTTCCCCCAGCAGCTGGAAATAGATAGACTTAACAGAGAAAAAGCCAAGGAGACAAGTTCTTTATTCAAGTTCTCTCTCTGACATTCCACACCAAAAAAAAAAAAAAAAAAAAAAAAAATTCCTGCACACTTTCTGGTTTTTCAAGACAATAATGTCACATGTGTTCTGTCAGTAGTTCCCAGTGACCACAAACATTTAATCTCACTGAAGTGTGGCTCAGTGGCTTTAGACTGGACATTCCAAACTGAATTCTACTCTTTGGCTAGGAGAGCACAGTCCAGCTGGATCACCTAGAAATCCCTTCCAGCCGTCACCCTGGAATCCATGGTTAGAGCCACTGTGTCCTGCCCTGCATCACCTCATGTGGATGTAAGATCAGGTCATTGCTTTCCAACAGCCCTTCCCTTAAAAGGAACGAAACAAAAACATAACAGCAGAAAAATACAAATTAGTTTGGTAAACCTGGCCAGCCTCTTAAGACCTCTTGAAAGTAATGTCTCCCAAATAATGACAGGAAGGCAGGACCTGTGCAAAGACCACAGGTCTCATCACAGACAAAAACACCCATTACTGTAGATCCTCATGAATCCTTAAAATCAATTGCTATACATTATGCCTTACATTTTGTGAGCCTTAATTTAAATTTTAGTGAAAGGAGTTGGTATTGCTTGTGGCTTCAGAAGAAGGTAACATTATTTCTGGAACTCTGTATCTCCTTCTGGATAACATAGGTGTATTACCACTTCAGCTGGGCTCAAGAGTGAATTTCCCAGTCATATTCATGCACACATTCATTTCATGGAGCCCTTTCAGTTCATGATGATGGGCATTTTTCTGGAAAAGGCTTAACCAAACCCTGACATCCAGAGGGTCTCCTAAAATGTTCCACCTCCTTCAGCCTTTCAGTCCACAGGACCAGCCTAGGCTTACTCTAAATAGAACACGCTGAATCTGTGTGATGTGAACGTTAGTCCTGAATGTTTTGTTGTGCAGATCTACTCGTTTTGCTCTACAGTACATTCTAATGTACCTACACACTTGTGTTACTTCTAGTCAGCAGAATTTTGCTTGGCTTAAGCCATATCCATAATTTCCCAAAACACAGATAAATGGAGAGTACTAGAATGCCTATAGAAACTCAACAATTACAGATAAATGCCTGGTAAATTGCTTGACAAGACTGGAACAGTGGTGTTACAATCAGGCCGAAATTCTATTGCCCAGAACTACAAAAGTCTGATTCCAGACGTTTTTGATGTAGCCACCACCATCAAGCACAATTGAGAAATGTTTCTGTACTCAGTCCAGTGTTCCTCTGTTGGCCTTTCACTTCCCTCAGCCTTTTTAATGAGAGTATTTCTTTATTCTGTTTCATTTGGGTAAGTCCCTCATAGGTAAACAGTAATTTGCTTGATCTGTCTCTGCCAGAGGGGCGGGGAAGAGAAACAGAAGGGCAAAAGCATGAGAATCTCATGGGTTCAGATAAAGACCATCTGATAAATAAGGAGGGAATAAAAAAATAAAAAGAAAAGTGATGCAAAGTCAATCATCTACCCACCTCTCACCAGCAAACTGGGGCCCAGACAGTCTCCATGAAGTGGCTACTTTAGGAAGAGTTCCTCTCCACCTCTTGCAGTTTTCACCACTGAGCATGGACCTGGATGATACAGGATATTGCTTTGAGTCACTTTGAGTCCCAGCTGTTCCAAATGCCATCACTTTTCCAAACCCCACCTTTTCCCTGGGGGAGCACAGAGAAGCAAACAAGGTGTAGATGCTGTTCAAACACTGTTCAGCAATAATAAATCACCAGTGTGTTGTACATACTCTTTTGGTCCCAGATCTGAAACATAGCCCCATAAGTGTTGTTATGAGGAAGTCTCCACCTCAGCCCAGTGCAGTGCAGGAACATTACTTTTTGTTTTATTTAACAGTCATGGATAGCACAGATGGTATGAACCAGGTGTTTTAAAAATTTTCAGAATTGTAATGCCTAAGAGAGATCTCCCTCTGCACCTTTGACTCACCCTTGCTCCCTTTGGCTCAGCCATACACAGCCAGACTGCCTCTGTCAGTATGGGAAGTCACTCTGAGAGTTAGCTGACCCTAGGAGTTTCTGGGCACCCGAACTTTCAAGTAAATTCAAAACAAGGTGACAGTAATCACCTAGGGAAGGCAGAGGCTATTTTGAGGGTAGAAGACAGCAGCACCCTTCTGGAAGCATTTTACCATGTTGAGAGTCAAAGCTGAACAGTGTTGAACACGGAATCTGCCAGTAAGAGTAAAGAAAGACACCAGATGTAAAAGGACTTATTATAAAAGATAGATGAAATTATCTGTCATGTTGATGTTAAAATTAGAGATGGTCTTTAATATTTCATAGAGGACAAAGACATGCATGCTTTTGTAAACAAATTCCTGCCATTGCAAGTTGGGCAGAGTCTGGTTCTGACAGGGAACATCCCTTTAAGGTGGCACTTAATAATTGTCATAAGTGTTCTTGTCACTTGAGACAGCAAAAAGTTCTGTGTCTTTTTTTCCCCTCTCTTCTCCTCTCTTCATTTTCATGCACTGCATACAGAGAATGGAGACATTTCTCCACAAGAGAATCAGAGCATTTGTGTTAGGGGTAAACAGTCATGTTATAAATGCAATGGCAAAATAGGGTTAATAGAAAAGCAATTTATTATAAAATAATTTCAAGCACCAGCAACGAGAGAAAAAAACCACAATAAAATAAATCAGCGCAGCGCTGGGTGGACAGGGGTCTATACCCAGAGGTACAGATTTACCCAAATCCACGAAGGAGGGTAGACTGTCCGAGGTTTTTATAGGGATTTTGTGTCCTGAGGCCAAAACTCCGAGCAGTTACTGTTCAACAAAGAGTTTAGATGGTTGGTTGAATGAATTTCCTGGAACCGTGGAACTGAATCAATAGACGACTGGGCAGAGTCCATTCGCATGTGAAAGGTTCTGAGTGCTTCCCGATTGTATCTTCGGTTGGACTCTCAG